>CAUYLG010009737.1:0-59510 GCA_963573385.1 Cacajao melanocephalus
ACATTTCCATAAAGAAGACACAGATGGCCAACAGATACATAAAAGTGTGCTCAACATAATCATCAAGGAAATGCAAATCAAAACCACTCTGAAATACTACCTCTCACCAGTTAGGCTAGCTATTATCAAAAAAAAAAAAAAGACAACAAATGTTATGATGGTGTGGAGTAAAAGCAACTCTGTACTATTGTTGGGAATGTAGATTGGTACAGCCATTATGGAAAACAGAATGGAAGTTTCTAAAGAAAAATAAAACTACCATACGATCCAGCAATCCGTCTTCTGGGCATATACTCAAAGGAAATGAAATCACCACCTTGTAAATATATCTGCAGTCTGTGTTCATTGCAGCATTCACAGTAGCCAACATGGAGACAACTGAATTGTCCGTTGACAGATGAATAAAGAAACTGTGTATATATATGCATACACACAATGGAATAATATTCAGCCCTAAAAAAAAAAACCAATGCTATCTTGCCATTTGCTACAACATGCATAGGCCTGAAAGACACTGTGCTAAATGAAACAAGCCGGACAGAAAAAAGGATACTGCATAATCTCACATATATGTGGAATCTTAAAAAAAAAAAAAAATATATATATATATATATATATATATATATATATATATATAAAATAACAAAAATGGTTATGGGTGGCTGGGAGGACTGGGGAAGTGTAGGTCAAAGGATTCAAGGTAGCAGATATGTAGGATGAACAAGTCTAGAGACCTAATGTACAATATGAGGATTTTAGATAATAAAATTGTACTGTATTTGGGATTCATGCTAAATGAGTAGATTTTGGCTGCTCTTGTCAAAAACAAAAAATAGATGGGTAACTGATGATGGATATATTACTTTGCTTCACATCATATACCTTAAATGTATGCAATAAAACTTATTTTAAAAATAAAGTTGGGTAGTATAATAGAGATAACAAGAATGGGTAGTCTGAAGCAAAGATGTGTCTTACTTTCCTTGTGACTTACAAAGAGCATACAGCATATAGGAGGCATAAGGATCTTCCTTAATCTATTTCAAAAGTCTATAAAAATTGGATCAATTAATATACTTACTGTGCATCCAAATCAAAACTTTGAAAAATAGTTTAGGATTAATTTTCTTCAATTTAATTTTGCTTTGTTACCAGCTTTTAAATGTTCTTTTGCCAAAGTAGACCAAGAAAAATGATGCCTCCTGAAGATTTATTCCCTGACACCTTTACTGTTTTAATTACATTTAGCTTATAGCTAAAATTCTTATTCAAGTTTGCATTCTCAAAACAAAACTTGAGATGTTTCAGATGTACACTGAGTATTTAAAGGAAGCAAGATCAGAATTTACAGTTAACCATAACCCTCAGTCTTCAGTGGAAGCCTTTCAGTGTTTCCCAACTGCAAGTTTGGATTTAACAAAAAAGGCCAAAAAAAAAAAGAAAAAAGGCCAAGATGCATACAAATTTAAAGTTTTGCTTTACTTACTGACACATAACAATAACAAAGAGACTATTAAAATCCTTATTCCATAAAATCAAGCAAAAGAAGTTTCCTAATTCAAAAAACTAGTGATGTATCCTTTTCTAGAAAGCAAGTCTGCAGCAGTATTTCTATAATAATGCTACTCTTTAATTTTGGATCTTTTAAAATATGCTTTATTAATGTCAATTTTTAAAAATATTTGACCATTACAAGGAATTTTTATATACTCCCAGTAATTGAGACAAGAACTTTGTACTTGATGCTGTATTTAAACAGTTTTCATTGAAAAACTGCTCTTCATTGCTTTACTGTGATGCTGACATTGCTTTTGTGGTGCTGAACGCTGAGTACAAGTTCCTCTCCCATTTCAACCTGGATGGGATTATCTAAAACAACTGCAGCTTGTTTCCAGTGGGAGGCTTCACTTGAAGTATCCAACCTAATCTCTTCATCAAGGTACATATGATACCAAAATGGAATAGCCGTCACTCTTCCAGATTTACAAATGTGTACCTATGAAAATTAAGAAATTATGAAAATATCAGAGTACATAGAGTAGACTTAGATAAGTCTCCTTTTACTTTTAAATACAAAAAATTATTTTAAAATACATTTCACCACCCAATTTGTATTATTAAATTTTATTCACTAATACTTACTTATATCCATTTTTGTATATTGTTCAGAAAATAAGATTTAAATCTTTAGCTAAAACTATGTATACGAAGTATTACCTAATTTAATTATTCTAAACATAACAAAATCATTTTTTGTGTTGTACTTACCTTTACTTCTCTGTTAGAGGTGTTCAAATATGGAGTCATTAAATCTAGTCTTAAGAGTTCCACTGGCTTGCTTAAAGGTATACAGGGCAATGAGGATAGGTCCAAAAATACACGTATAGGTACCTAGAGAAAGTATAAATTTTTCACTTTCACTTATTTTGTGGTCAGGGCTCAAGCTCTTCACTTTTACGCATTCCTTTTGTGGTCGGGGCTTGCTTTGACACTTGGCCCAGTATGATAGAATACTTTTTACATTACCTCCTTTATATTCCCACATCAAGCTAAGGCTGGCTTTCATTGTTCCAGCACAGAAAGAATGAACAAACCAAGGTTTAGGCAGGTTAGATAATTTGCTGTGGTTTCCATTACCTATAGATCTTTCATTTGGATGAGAGCAGATTAAATTTTTACTTAAGCCAAACAGCTCTAAAATTTTTAAGTCAAGGATTTGCTTAGTACAACACTAAATGAATTGTTTCAGAAATGATGCCAGATTCAATCAAACAATAGTGAATTTTATTTGGAAAATAAGTTTATTTCTAAAAGGCAGTGGTTCTCAATCTTGGCTACAAATTAAAATCACCTAGGGAGCTTTTTAAACGCCCAAATGTTCAGGCCACCCCCCAAATCATCTGGAGTTAGGATCCACAGATGTTTCCAATGTACAAAGTTGAGAATCACTATTAAGTGTTCTATCAAGTTTAGTAGCAATGGAATGCTACTATTAATACTAATAATTTTTAATCTCATCATTTGAAACAGATAGGAAACTGTCATTTAAAAAACACTTTCTTTGAGTAAGGCGAAACAGGACACAGATATATTCACCTCTCCCTGGGCATCCCTGAAAGCGTAAAACCTTTCTTCCCCATAAAAACTCAACAGTGACCCCACGCCATTTCTAAGACTCCTCGTTATGTCTTTTGTTCCTATTTTTACATCAAACACCAAAAGAAGCCCTAGATTCCCATGTCACCTCTTATCACCTGCCTCCTAATCCCCACACTGCTGAACCCATACCTCGTAGTCGGCCCCCACTTTTCTCTCACACTAACTTTACTGGCCCATTCCTTTTTTTTTTTTTTTTTTTTTTGACAGAGTCTCACTCTGTTGCCCAGGCTGGAGTGCAGCGGTGGGATCACTGCTCACTGCAACCTCCACCCGCTGGGCTCAAGTGATCCTCCCACCTCAGCCTCCCAAGTAGCTGGGACTACAGATGCCCACCCCCACACCTGGCTAATTTTTGTATTTTTTGCAGAGATGGGCTTTTGCCATGTTGTCCAGGCTGGTTTGAACTCCTGGACTCAAGCAGTCTGCCCTCCTTGGCCTCCCAAAGTGCTAGGACTATAGGCATGAGCCACCATGCCTGGCCTGTCATGTTTGCTAGCTCCTTCTATATAACCAATCTAGAGCTCATAACTTTGAGTTCTCTAGAGTTCAGTTCCCAGCCCTCTTTATCTACATGCCCCCATAGTATTTCATCCAGTCTTATGGCCTTAAATACCAGCTACATGCTGCTAAGTGCCAAATTTAAATCTTCAGCCCAGAGCTTTCTCTGAATTCTTAACCCAATTGCTCAGTGACCACAGCTACACACAAAGCCTGATCCTATTTTCCCTATTATTCATAAATGGGAACTATTCTTCCAGGTGCTTTCACCTTAAAAAAAAAAAAAAAAAAAAAAAAAAAAGGGAGTCCACTTTCAAAGCCCACATCCAAATTATCAAAAATTCAACCTTTATTTATTTTTAGAGACAAGGTCTTGCTGTTGCCCAGACTGTAGTGCAGTGGCACAACCTTGGCTCACAGCAGCCTTAACCTCTTGGGTTCAAGCAGTCCTCCCACCCCAGCCTTCCAAGTAGCTGGGACTAGAGGGGCATACAACCATGCCCAGCTAATTTTTGTAATTGAGACAGAGTCTCACTTTGTTGCCTAGGCTGGTCTTGAACTCCTGAGCTCAAGCAATCCTCCCACCTCAGCCTCCCAAAGAGCTGGGAATGCAGGCATGAGCCATGGCACCCAGCCCTACCTTTAAAGTATATCTAAGATCTGACCATTTTGCAACACTTTCACTGCTACCACTCCAGTCAAAGCCACTGACACCTCTCACCTGGATTACTACAATGATTTCATGCCTTTGCCTGGTCTCACCAGTGTTTTATTCCTAACACAGCAACCATAGCAATCATAAGCAAACATAAGTCACATCATGTCAAGCCTCTGTTCAATACCTTCCAGTTGTTTACTACCCTTTTCAGAGCAAAAACCAAAGTCCTTACAATGGCCAGAAGGTCAACAACTGGCCCCTAATACTCTGCATCTCTCATCACTCTCCCTCTTGGTGTCTTCTTGGGATTTCTGATACTCCAATCATGATCTTGCCTCAGGCTATTTACACTTGCTGATCCTTTAATTTGTGTGACTGCGTCCCTTCTTCTTTCAAGTCTCTTTTAACTATCACTTACCCATGAGTCCTTTCCTTAGGTGTAACCTACATAAAATAGTATATCCCATACTCCAAACTCCCTTAGCATGCTTTATGTCTAAACACTTCTCACAGTCTATCATAGCAGTCTTTTTACTTGTTTATTGTTTCTTCCAATGGAAATAAATGCTAAATCCATGAGTGCAGGAACTTCTCTTTTTAATTTCATAGCCATATTCCCAAAATCTAAACGTACATATAGTAGACATTCAGTAAACATTTGTTAAATGAATATAGTTGTTTCCTGTTAAAACTTTTCATTTTGTTTCATTGGTTCAGTCAGTTGTCTATAATAGTCAGATAATCATCATATTAAAGGAGAGGAGACAGTAAGTAACATCTATGAAAATGAGTGAATGGTCTACAAAATGTAAAACTGCCAGGAAAGATAATGGACCTTCTTGAGATGAGAGGTCATCAGTTGAAGTGAGACTCCAGTTGCAGGGGCCAGCTGTAGCAGTACTAGTGTAGAGAATGCAGAGTTGTGTTTAACAAAGGTAGGGATTTTTAAGGCCAGTAGAAAAACTAAAGAGAATTTTATTTTTAAATTACATAAATAATTATATAAAAATATAGTCCATGGAAATTAAGCTGTTCAGGGAAAAGAGAATATGAGATAGAAGTACAATGAAAAGATGGCAGGATCAATGTTTTGTAAATTCTGGCAGAATCAAAAAACTGATGTCATGATCAAGAGTGAATGAGGCAGAAAGATAGGAGATGGTGTTCTGGGACCATACAAAGAAATAAACTTCTCTACCCTCTGGTAATTGTATTTTCTATTAAACTCTTCAAAAAACTGAGATTAAACAAACTGTAAAACCACAGTTTGTCAGCCCTGAAAAACATTTCTCAACTAATTTACATTTGTTCAGCAGGTATTGCTCATGAAAGACCTAAAAGTCAGCTGTAACTTCTTTAATTCTGTACCCAACCATCTAACTTCCCAAAATTGTTTCGGCTTACGTGATAGATCCCACTTCCTTACTATCTCAGTCTCCTGCCCCGAACTACTTCCCTGGACCTTCCATCCACTCCCACTATTTTGTATTGTACTGCTAGTGTCTGTGCCAGTTTCGGCTCATTTCTACATCTTTTTTGTTGTTGTTGTTGAGACAAGATCTGGCTCTACCACCCAGGCTGGAGTGCAGTGGTGTGGTTTCAGCTCACCACAACCTCCGCCTCCCAGGCTCAAGCAGTTCTCCTACCTCAGCCCCGCAAGTAGCTGGGACTACAGGCATGCACCACCACGCTCAGATAATTTTTGTATTTTTTGTAGAGACAGGGTTTCCCCATGTTGCCCAGGCTCATCTCAAACTTGCGAGCTCAAGCAATCTGCCCTGCCTTTGCCTCTCAAAGTGCCAGGACTACAGGCATGAGCCACCATGCCTGGCCCATTTCCAAATCTTGACTCCATATTTCTGAAACAGACTAACCCCTTTGCCTTGAGCTCTGTTTTCCTAGGCTCCTGCATTCCTGCCCTCTGCAGTCTGTCTAGAATCTGAGCATTAGCGGTTGATACTTATCAGCTACCAGCCTGAGGTCTCAAGGCAAGGGTTCAAGTTTAGAAGATAGATCTTTTTTGGACAAAGACCACTCACTTTTTCATAAGATTAAAACCTAGGACCATTCCTCCATTTATAACAGTGATTCAGAGGGGTATCTATAAACTTTTCTTTTTTTTTTTTTTTGAGATGCAGTCTCGCTCTGTCATCCAGGCTGGAGTGCAGTGGCATGATCTCGACTCACTGCATCTCCTCCCTCCTGAGTTCAAGTGATTATCCCGCCTCAGTCTCCAGAGTAGCTGGGATTGCAGGCACGCACCACCACACCCAGCTAATTTTTTTGTATTTTTAGTAGAGGTGGGATTTCACCATGTTGACCAGGCTGGTCTTGAACTCCTGACCTCAAGTGATCCACCCACCTTGCCCTCCCAAAGTGCTGGGATTCTTAGTTACTTAGTTATTTTAATCCAGCTAAACACAGTGACTAAAACTAAAGAGACAGCAGAGGTAAACTGTGGATAACAACATCCTGGTTGAACTTCTCTAGACACTTACCTGAAACTGGTTAATAAAAGGTGCTATATTTAATCCAAGAGTACGTTCTGTTCCCTGAACAGCATTCTCCTCTAGGAGTATCTGTGATTCCACAAGCAACCCAAACATCAGCACATACTGAGGAAAAATCTTGCCTCCAGATTGTAGTAAACACCTAAAGAAAAATATATATATATTAAAAAGCTTTTGGGGCTGGGCCACAGTGGTTCATGCCTGTAATTCCAACACTTTAGGAGGCCGAGGTCGGTGAATCACTTCAGTCCAGGAGTTCAAGACCAGCCTAAGCAACATGGCAAAACCTCATCTCTACAAAAGATACAAACTAGCCAAGCATGGTGGCATGTACCTGTAGTCCCAGCTACTTGGGAGGCTGAGGCAGGAGAATTGCTTGAACCCACAAGGTGGCAGGTGCAGTAAGCCAAGATCCCACCACTGCACTACAGCCTAGGTGAGAGTGAGACTTTGTCTTAAAAAAAAAAAAAAAAACTTTTTAATCCCCTATATTTTATAAACATCAGTAACCAAGAATCATGATAAATCAGTGAAGAGCTACAGATTACATATAGTCTAATGGACTTTCTGTTATTCATGGCTAGTATTTCAAAATGGTAAATCACTAGAAATAACTTCCCAACTCAAAGTGACTACTGATCAATGAAAGAGAAAAATGATCAGTTGGCTATTTAAATGGACATACATCTTTAGATCGAGGAAAGAGTCATCAATGGATGCTAAAATTAGTAGGTCAAAGTTTGATTAGGAAAATATCCTTTTACAGTCTCAAAGTATCAACCCCACAAATGACTTATCACAAAGGGGGAAACAGTAACTTACTGAATGGAGAAATGTGTGGATACAACTTAAACCATGTGATTATATTAACATCAAAAATAATGGGACAGGCTGGGCACAGTAGCTGATGCCTGTAATCCCAATACTTTGGGAGGCCAAGGTGAGAGGATTGCTTGAGCCCAGAACTTCAAGACCAGCCTGGGCAACATAGCAAGACCCCTCTCTACAAATAAACTAGCCAGGTGTGGTGGTGCACATCTGTAGTTCAGCTACTCAAGAGGCTGAGGTAGGAGGATCGCTTAAGCCCAGGAGGTACACACTGCAATGAGCAGTGACTGCCCCACTAGAGAGACATGAAAACTAAATGTAACAAATGGTCCTGGACTGGATTCCAGACCAGGTACAAAAAGCTACAAAGGAAATTATTGTGACAACTGGTGAAATCTGGGTAAGATTTGTAGCTCAGATAACAGTATTCTGTCCCTGTAAATTTCCCGATTTTAATAATTGATTACATAAGTACAGTGATTATATAAGTGAATGTCCTATGCATTCCAAGGACATCCACATTATATCTATGGTTAAGGGAAAGAACCTGAAATGTTTTTTCCTGAATAATTTAACAAATGTGGAAAAATATTAGTAGTTTGTAAATCTGAATGCAAGGTATATGGTAAGTTCTTTGTATTATTCTTTAATTCAAAGGCTTGAAAATTATTTCAAAAGGTTAAACACTCCAAATGCAAAAAAAAAAGTCCAAATACTCTAGGACTCCAGGAGAGTGAGTGAGTCAAGGGTTAACAAAATCCTTTCTCTTTCCACAGTTGACATTGGGTTTACCAGCTCTTTCCCTGAAAATCTTATAAGAATGGAATGTCAGGTGTGTTTATCAGCAACACCGATTATGGTTTAAAAAAAAAAAAAAGCCTCTTAATAGGTAGACTATATCTGGACAGAGAGAACCACGAACAAAGGGTAAATGCCTGATGGGAACCCATACCACATGTGGGCTTCCCTGAGAGTGGGGTAACTTGTAACTAGGTATTCATATTGCTAGGCCATGGAAGCTGTGCCCACAGGAGAATAGTTGCTATATGAAGTGAAGGGCTCTTAAGCCAAGGCAGCTTCCACACCTACCTAGGTAGTCTTATTTCCTCACATCTGAGCTATGTGCTAGGTGGGATGGGAGAGAAGGATGGGTGGGCCACCAACTGACATCCAATGAAACAGAAGTGGAGGATACTTTAAACGGAGTAATTATTTTCATTTGCCACAGTTACAATCAAATGTCAAATCTACATTTTTATTGAATATTCTAAGCTTGTTTCTACTTGAATTTCTGGAACAGGATACTAGGCAGGTGAACTTTGTATTATCATATGTATCTTCACAGTAAGTTTTTACTCTTAAATCTTTAAAGTAAGAATTCACTTACAAAAATACAGAACTAAACGTTTCATCTACACATTTGTTCATATCTTAAAAAGTAATTCATATACATTTCTAAAATTATATAGTATGTAGTCTCCCTAAATAGATCATTAAAACTTAGACAAAGGAAGCTATAAAACACTCCATTCCTCAAAACTACTTTGGCACTACTGCCCCAGTTGCTCCTATAGATAACTATTTCGGAATGGTAAACCACTAGAAAATCTCTCTTCACTCACTAAATATAACAACATGATCAGTATTGTAAAACCTAAGATTGGGATATATAAAATATATATATATTTATATAACCTAAAATATCTCTGAGATATTTTCAGACTCCACTGCTCCTATGACTCCCACCCAGAAACTGACTCAGTGCAGAAAGACCGTTTTTGACATCCCTATGATTTCATCACCAACCAATCAGCAGTATCCATTTCCTAGCCCCCAATCCAGCAAATTGTCTTTAAAAACTAGTCTCTGAGTTCTCAGGGAGGTGGATTTGAAAAACATCTCCCACTCTTCTGCTTGGCTGCCTTGTGATCATTAAACTCTTTTTTTTTTTTGAGATGGAGTCTCACTCTGTCACCCAGGCTGGAATGTAGTGGTGCGATCTTGGCTCACTGCAACCTCTGCCTCCCAGGTTCAGGCAATTCTCCTGCCTCAGCCTCCTGAGCAGCTGGGATTACAGGCACACGTCACCTTGCCCAGCTAATTTTTGTATTTTTAGTAGAGATGGGGTTTCACCATGTTGGCCAGGCTGGTCTCAAACTCCTGACCTCAAGTGATCCACCCATGTCAGCCTCCCAAAGTGCTGGGATTACAGGCATAAACCCACCTAAACTCTTTCTCTACTGCAACTCCTGCTGTGCTCACTGTATTGGCTTTTTTGGGCAGTGGGCAAGAAGAACCCATCAGGCTATAACAAATCAAGAGTTCCCACAATGTCCTCTCTGAGTTCAACAATCTGCCAGAATGGCTCGCAGAACTCAGAAAAACACTTTACTTATATTTACTTATTTTTTACAAAGGAAACAACTCAGGAATAGCTGAATATAACATATACATAGGCAACAGATGCTATAAGGGTTGAGTCTCACATGAATGCCCCTAGTTCAGATGCCAATTTTAAATCCTGGACTTTCAGTAATTCTGGCCATCTATAAATCTGAAATGACCTTTGCAAAAATTATGGCAGTCAAAGAAAACTAACATAGCTCACTCCATTTTGCTTCTAACCTCACAAACTGGCTGTCCCAGACATAGGGTAAGCTAACTATGGGAGGAATTTTATTGTTTAACTTTAAAGCAAGGATGATATTAGTCTCTTCCTGAAACGAACCCCCTCCTTGTTCAGGGACCAAAACGGCCACTGTAAAACTAATGAAAGGCCACAAGGTTAGGATTATGGGACGAGCCTGAGTTCTGCTAAGATGTAGGCACAGTTAAATGATGCCCAGTCATTGTACCCTAACTTGCTTTTCCATAATCTCCTACCGCTCAGGAATCATGGAGCCAGAATTGCTATGGTATTAGTTTTAAATTAATTCTCTGGACTCTTAAAGGCACGAAAATCATTTGAACCCGGGAGGTGGAGGTTGCACATGAGCTGAGATCATGCCACTGCACTCCAGCCTGGGCAACAGAGCAAGGCTCCGTCTCATCCACAAAAAAACAACACTGGGAAGAGAAGTGAATTTTCAGGTAACCTTCACAGAAGCTATTTGTCACCAATATAACCAATAATTCAGACAGAACACACTGTCTGAAAAACTGTTTATATATTTATATATTTATATATAAATATATATATATATACATATATATATATATATATATAAAACAAAAAGTCCTTTACAAGTTTCCAGTCAAATAAAACTTGACTGATTGAAAGCTCTTCCATAAGATCAGGTACAGGAAAAGAATCCCTACTTTGGTAACGTCTATTCAACATAGTATTATACGTCCTAGCCAGAGCAATCAGTAAAGAAAAAAGATCACATCTGTGATCAGACATGTAGAAAACACTAATGATCTCACACAAAAAAACTTAGAACAAATTCAGCAAAATTGCAAAAACAAAAATCAGCTATGTTTCTAAAAATCAAATATGAATGATCTGAAAAGAAAATTAAGAAAACAATTCCAGGCTGGCACAGTACTTGGGAGGCCAAGACAGGTGGATCACTTGGTCAGGAGTTCGAGACCAGCCTGGCCAACATGGCAAAACCCTGTCTCTACTAAAAATACAAAAATTAGTCAGATGTGGTGGTGCACACCTGTAATCCCAGGTACTGGGGAGGCTGAGGCACAAGAATTGCTTGAACCTGGGAGGAAGAGATTATAGTGAGCAGAGATTGTGCCACTGCACTCCATCCTGGGTGACAGAGCAAGACTCTGTCAAAAAAAAGAAAGAGAGAGAGAGAAAAAAAAATTTCATTTACAATAACTTAAACTTAACCAAGGAGGTAAAAGACTGGTACACTGAAAACTACAAACCTTTGATGAAAGAAATCAAAGACAAATATATGTAAAGAGGTTCCATGTGCCTGGATTGGAAGACTTAATATTACTAAAATGTGAATATTACCCAAAGTGATATACACAATCAATGCAATCCCTATCAAAATTCCAACAGTGTTTTTTGCAGAAATAGAAAAATTCATCCTAAAACTCATATGAAATCTCAAGAGATATAGAATCCCTTTTCAAGGGAATGATCCTGAAAAAGAACTAAGTTAGAAGTTTCACACTTCCTCACTTCAAAACTTATTACAAAGCTACAGGGAGAGTAATGTCAACAAGGTGGTGAAACAGAAGCCCCAGACCCACTTTCCGCCACAGAGACAGCAACTTAACAAAAATATACAAACCAAACTGCCTTTGTAAGAAACACAGAAGCTAGTTAGGAGGCTCCTGAACCCCGGGGAAGCATGTAGCCAAGAAGAAATACATCCAAGATGGCAGGAAAATTCATGACATTTACTCACCATAGCCCTTCCCCTCAGCACAGCACAACACAGCATAACTGGGGGGAAGAAAAACCTCCCAACTCCCAGCTTCTCCTTAGGAAAGGAAAGAGAAGAGTGGGACATAGTTCCAACATAGTGACTTTCTGCAGACAGCTGTCTTTCCTGACTGTAAGCACTGACAGGGACTGGAACCATGTTGGGGGCCACTGAGAAGGTAAGAGATCACCTTGGCTGGGTAGAGCGCCAGAGAGGCTGAAGTGCCACAGGAAGACACTAAGGAGCGTTCCAATACATTGGTTTCCTAAAGCACCACAGAGGCTGCACTACTGCAGACAGACTGAGGGAGCGCTGAGTAGAAACAAGCAAACTTCAACTGCATTACAAGCCTAGAGAGAACATATTCCCAGAAAAAGACTTGAGAGGTCTTTAGCATCTCTAGACAGAATGACTGGTAAAGGTTCTTCCTGTAAAAAGCCAGAAGGTAAATAACGGGAGATGTGGCAGGTTTTTTTCAAATGTGTAAGTCCCAGTAAAAAAATAAACTGGCTGAGCACGGTGGGTCACTTCTGTAATCCCAGAAGTAAACAACATGGTGAAACTCTATGTCTACAAAAAATACAAAAAGTAGCTGGGTGTGGTGATGTGCATCTGTAGTCCCAGCTACTCGGGAGGCTGACGTGGGAGGATCGCTTGAGTCTGGGAGGCGGAGGTTGCAGTAAGCAAAGGTAGTGCCACTGCACTCCAGCACAAACGTCAAAGCAAAACTGTCTCAAAAAAAAAAAAGGACAAAAGAAAAGAGAAATATGGTCCAACCAAGGGAACAAATTAAATCTATAGAAACTAAGCCTAAAGAAACAAAGAGAGGCCGGGTGCAGTGGCTGACACCTATAATCCCAGCACTTTGGGAGACTGAGGCAGGTGGATCATTTGAGGTCAGGAGTTTGAGACCAGACTGACCAACATGGCGAAACCTCATCTCTACTAAAAAAAGAAATTAAAACTTAGCCAGGCAAGGTGGCACAGACCTGTAATTCTAGCTACTCAGGGGGCTGAGGCATGAGAATCACTTGAACCCAGAAGGCGGAGGTTGTAGTGAACTAAGATCACACCACTGCACTCCAGCTTGGGTGAGGAAGTGACACTCTGTATCATAAATAATAAAATAAAAAATAAGATACCTAGAGATATCCAGATAAAGTTAATTATACAGAAAATATAGAATCTTGTAGTATTATAATGTAGGTGTGTACACATTTAAATCTAGTATAGAATTTTTAAAAACAAAAACATCAAAAGTAATGGTAAGTCAATGTTAATGGTTTTACAATTTAACAAGAGGTAATTTGTGATATCAATAATAAAGTGGTAGGGAGAAACAGCGATGTAAAGAGGTAGAATTTTTATATGTAATTAAATTTAGGTCATTATCATTTTCTAACAGACTAATAATTTCAAGATGTTGCATGTCACTGGAATAGTAACCATACCCCAAAATTTTTTTATATAGTATACACAAAGGGAAATGAGAAGGCAATCAAAACATGTCACTGCCAAAAAAAAAAATCAATGAAACAAAAGAAGGCAGGAGAGAGGGAGGAGAAGAAAAACAAAGATGCTAGAAGACAAACCAAAAAAAATTAACAAAACAGCAATGTACGTCCTTCCCTATTAATAATTACTTTAAATGCAAATGGTTAGACTCCCCAATTAAATGATATAGATTTACTGAACAGATTTTTTTTAAACCAGATGCAAAGACATGCTGTCTATGAGTGACTCACTTCAGATCTAAGGACACACACAGCAGAAAGTAAAAGGTTAGAAAGATATTCCATGCAAACAGGAACCAAAAATGCACAGGATGCCCATATTTATAATACACAAAAAAGACTAAGACAAAAACTGTCAAAGGAAACATAACATTATATGACGACAAAAGGATCAATTCATCAGAAAGATGTAACACTTAATATATATGCACCTAACATTAGCGCTCACAAATACAAAAGCCAAACACTGACAGGAGTGAAGGGAGAAATAGCAATACAATAATAGTAGGAAATGTCAATAACCCACTTTCAGTTATAAATAGAAAAAGCAGACAGATCAATAAGGAAAAAGAAGATCTGAACAAGACTATAGACCAACTGGATGTAACAGACACACACAGAACACTCCACCCAAAAGAGCAGAATATATACACTTTTCAAGCACACATGAAACATCCTCTACAACACACCATATATGAGATCACAAAGCAAGTCCCATCAAATTTAGGAAGACTAAAAACATATAAAGTATCTTCTCCAACTACAATGGAATGAAAACTAGAAATCAAGAGCAGAGGGAAAACAGGAAAATCCACATTTAAAAACTCACTCTTGCCAAGCAGGATGGTGCATGCCTGTAATCCCAGCTTCTTGTGAGGCTAAGGCAGGATCAAGGAGGATTACCTGGCCCAGGAGTTTGAGACCAACCTGGGCAACACAGTAAGACTCTATCTCAAATAATAATAATAATAAAATTAAAACTCACCCTTAAGACAACTAATGCGTCAAAGAAATTACAAAGAAAGTATCTGAAGACAAATGAAAATTAAAACACAATATACCAAAACTTACAAAATGCAGTGAAAGAAGTACTGAGAGCAAAGTTTATAGCAGTAAACTCACTTTAAAAAAAGATTTCAGGCCGGTGCGATGGCACATGCCTGTAATCCCAGCACGTTGGGAGGCCGAGGTGGGTGGATCATGAGATCAGGGGATCGAGACCATCCAGCCAGCATGGTGAAACCCCATCTCTAAAATACAAAAATTAGTTGGTCGTGGTGGCAGACGTCCCAGCTACACAGGAGGCTGAGGCAGGAGAACTGCTTGAACTCGGGAGGCAGAGGTTGCAGTGAGCCAAGATCGTACCACTGCACAGAGCGAGGCAACAGAGCAAGACTCGGTTTCAAAAAAAAAAAGATTTCAAATCAACAACCTACTTTTATACCTCAAGGAACTACAAAGAGAGCAAACTAAAAATTAGCAGAAGGGACAAAATAATAAAGATCAAAACAGAGATAAATGAAATAGAGAACAAAAAGACACCAGGAAAATCAGGCCAGACACAGTGGCTCATGCCTGTAATCCTAGAACTTTGGGAGGCCTAGGCAGGAGGATCACTTGAGACCAGGGGTTCGAGACCAGCCAAGGCAACATAATGAAGCCCTGTCTCTACCAAAAAATTTTTTAAAAACTAGCCAGAGCCAGGCATGGTGGCTTGTGCCTGTAATCCCAGTACTTTGGGAGGCCAAAGCAGGCAGATCAGTTGAGGTCAGGAGTTTGAGACCAGCCTGGCCAAAATGGTGAAACACTGTTTCTACTAAAAATATAAAAATTAGCCGGGTGAGGTGGTCGGTGCCTGTAATCCGAGCTACTCAGGAGGCTGAGACATGAGAATCACTTGAACCCAGGAGGTGAAGGTTGCAGTGAGCCAAAATCACACCACTGCACTCCAGCCTGAGCGACAGAGCAAGACTTGGTCTCAAAAAAAAAAAAAAAACTAGCCGGGTGTAGCAGGGCATACCTGTAGTCCTAGCTATTCAGGAGGCTAAGGAAGGAGAATCACTTGAGCCCAGGAGTTCCAAGGCTGCAGTGGGCTATGGTCACATTACTGCAATTCAGCCTGAGTGACAGAGTGGGACTCTGTCTCTAAAAAATACAAAAACAAATTAAAAAATCAATAAAACCAAGAGTTGGCTTTTTAAAAAAATCCAACAAATTTACAAACCCTTAGCCAGACTAAGAAAAAAGAAGGAAGATTCAAATAATTAAAATTAGAAACAAGAAGACAGTACAACTGATGCTATAAAACTAAAAAAGGATCATAAGAGAATATCATGCACAAAGATATGCCAAGAAATTGGACAACTCAGAAGAAATCAATAGATTCCTAGAAACATACAACTTACTTAGACTAAATATTTAAAAAATTTTAAACCTAAACAGGACTATAACTTGTAAGGAGATTGAAGCAATAATCGAAAACCTCCCAATGAGGCTGGGTGTTGTGGCTGACTCCAGTAATTCTAGCACTTTGGGAAGCCAAGGCAGGAGGATCACTAATGCCCAGAAGTTCAAGACTATCCCAGGCAACATAGTGAGACCTCGACTCTGCAAAAAAATTTAAAAATTAGCTGGGCATAGTGGTACATGCCTATAGTCTCAACTACTGAGGAGCATGAAATGGGAGGATTACATGAGCCCAGGAGGTCGAGGCTGCAGTGAGCCATCATTACATCGCTACACTCCAGCCTGGGCAACAGAGCAAGCCCCTGTCAAAAAAAAACAGAACAAAAACCTCCCAAAGAAAACAAAAACACCAAACACCAAAATCTTCCCAATGAAGAAAGGGACTGGATGGTGGAGAATTCTACTAAACAATCGATTAATATAATACATTACATTAACAGAATGAAGACCACATGATCATCTCAATGGATGCAGAAAAAGCATTTGACAAAAATCAACCCACTTTCATGATAAAAGGTTCAACAAATTAGGACTAGAAGGAAACTACTTCAACATAATAAAAGCCACATATGAAAAGCCCACAAGTAACATATGTTAACATTATCACACTTAAAGACTGACAGCTTTTCTCCTAAGATCAGGTACAAGGGAAAGATGCCTTCTCTTTCCACACTTCCTTTCAACATAGTACTGAAAGTCCTAACCAGAGAAATTAAACAAGAAAAAAATAAAATGTATCCAAATTGGAAAGGAAGTATAATTATCTCTATTCATAGATGATATGTCGTATATAGAAAACCCTAAAGAAAAACAACAAAAACCTGTTACAACTCATAAAAGACTTCAGCAAAATTACTGGACACAAAATAAACATGCAAAAATCAGCTGCATTTGCATGTACTAACAAAGGCCAAACTAAATAGAAAATTAAGAAAAAGAAATCTATTTATAATAACATCTAAAAAAATAAAATACTTAGGAACAAACCTAACCAAAAAGGCAGAAGACCTACTTGTACACTGAAAACTGCAAAACATTGCTTAAAAGAAAAAAATTTAAAGACACAGTTGAATGGAAAGGCACCCTGTGTTCATGGACTGGAACACCTGCAATCCCTATCAAAACCCCAACAGTGTTTTTTGCAGAAACAGAAAAAATTACCCCAAAATTTATATGGAATCTCAAAGAACTCCAAACCGCCAAGACAATCCTGAAAAAGAACAAGGTTGGAGGCCTCACACTTCCTGACCTTAAACAAACTACAAAGCAACAGTAATCAAGACTGTGGCATGGTACTGGTATAAAGACAGACATACAGACCAATGGAATAGAAACAAGAGCCCATAAATAAACCCAAAAATAACGTTCAGAAAACAAATCTGAAATATGTTTTCCAAAATATACAAAAACATGTATATTTTTGTATACACCATATACAAAAATTAACTCAAAATGGATTAAACAACTAAATATAAGACGTAAAACTATAAAATTTGTGAAAGAAAATATAAGAGAAAAGCTGGAGAACACTGGATTCAGCAAGGATTTCTTGGATATGATATCAAAAGTTATTTTCCAACCAAAGCAAAAGTAAACAAATAGGACTAAATCAAACTTCAAAACTTCTGCACATCAAAATAAATGATCAAAAGAGTGAAAAGGCAACCTACGAAGTGGGGAAAAAATATTTACAAATCATATATCAAATAAGGGGTTAATATCCAGAATACAGAAAGAACTCCTACAATTCAATAACAAAATAACCCAGTTAAAAAAACGGGCAACAGCCAAAAGAACTCTGGCTAAAAAAATAATAATAATAAATAAATAAATAAAGGGCAAGACCTGAACAGATATTTCTCCAAAATATGTACAAATGGCCAAAAAGCATATGAAAGGATGCTCAACATCACTAATCATTAAGAAATTCTGACACATACTACAACATGGATGAACCTTAAAGACATTATTATGCTAAGTGAAATAAGCCAGTCAGAAAAAGAAAAATAAAAACTATTGTATAATTTCACTTGTTTGAGGTCTCAAGAGTTAGTTAAACTCATAGAAACAGAAAGTAGACTGCTGGATAACAGGAGCCAGGATGGGAGGAGCATATAGGAAACTGTCATTTATTGAGTATAGAGTATTTTACAATATGAAAGAGTTCTGGAGATGTTTTTACATAACAATGTGAATATACTTCATACTAATGAAGTGAAAAATGGCTAAGAGTAAATTTTAGGCATATTTTATCATAATTTCAAAACATTTTTTAATAAAATGTGGCTATAAAGTGATTATACTGAATTTTTTGGCACACATAGAATTTGCAAATTCACGTGTCATCATTCTCAACAGTCACAGTGCAACTACAAAAACAAAAACAAAAGAAGATCCCCAAAATGGTCCATTATTCAAAACATGTCTGAAATACATCTTTGCTACTAATTTAACCAATTTCTTTACTTTCTAATTTAATTAATTAAAAAAAAAAAGACTGAACTTACCAAATTTGAATAATGACATTATTAAAAGGCCTCCACAAAACTTCTGGCTATTTACCAAAAATTAAAAAATAATAAATAAATTAAAAAACACCTTTGCCACTGCTGTATCTTCTAATCAACATATTGTTATGAAGGTAATTTCAAAAACAAACTTTTTGATAGAAATCACTCAGCCAAGATCGCTCCATTGCCTGGGCAACAGGGCAAGACTCCCATCTTAAAAAAAAAAAAAAAAAATCACTCAATTATCAAAACTTACCTAATTGTAAACATAGGATTTCATCAGTATGTGTATTTTAAAACCTGTGAACCTATAAGCAGTGGCATATGTCTATAACCATAGCTATTCAGGAGGCTAAAGTGGAAAAATCACTTGAGCCCAGGAGTTCAAGACCAGCCTGGGCAGCACAGTGAGAACCACCCTAACCCCACCCTAATCCCACCCCAATCCAACCCCATTCCACCCTACCCTGTGTCTAAAGAAAAAAAAAAAATCTATAAACTAATACTGAACTCTGATTGGTAGGTTTGCTTTCCACAGTAGTGTGTATTAGCAAGTTTGAAACAATGTTATGTGCATTCTCCCTATGAGCAAATGAGTAAGTATATTATGTTAGTGAGAGCCAGGCTTTTACTGCTGGAGAATACAAATAAGAAAAAAGGGAACACTGCAATATACCATGTGGTAGTGGATTAGAACTGAAGGTATCAGTATTCACTCACAGTTTTATACAGATAAATAGATACAAAAATAAAAAAATACCTGTATGTGTATGATTGTGCACATGTGTATATGGATCCATGCCTGTGTACACACACACAAAAACACACATCCTCTTCCTAGCTTTTTCAATTCAGAGGGCCTAAAAGCAATGACCAGTAGCAATGAGTATACATACCTATCATCAAGATCTTGGTTTCAGCTGGGCATGGTGGCTCATGCCTATTAATCCCAGCACTTTGGGAGGCCAATGCGGGTGGATCACTTGAAGTCAGGAGTTCAAGACCAGCCTGACCAATATGGTGAAGCCCTGTCTCTACTAAAAATACAAAATTAGCTGAGCATGGTGGTGCACCCCTGTAATCCCAGCTACTTGGGAAGCTAAGGCAGGAGGATCGCTTGAACCCAGAAGGTGGAAGCTGCGGTGAGCCAAGATGGCACCATTACACTCCAGCCCGGGCAGCAAGAACAAAACTCCATCTAAAAAAAAAGAACTTGGTTTCAAAATACAGTTCTCCACTAAAAGGAACCAGAGTCCCTTGGAGAAAGACTGATTCTAAGACTCTAAGCTTGGGGCAGAGAAAAAGTCAAGATGAAAATAAAACATCTGGTTGCACCAAAGTAAGAACATGCTCAAAGAATTATGGGAACATGTCAAAAAGACATAGGAACTAGTTTAAAGGAGCATCCACTGGCCATACCTGGGACGATTTTAGCATCAAATGAAGTCATGTGTACTGAAAAATAATGCTTAAGGAGCATACAATGATCTTATTTTTACAGTTATGCCATTAAAGAACTTAAGGAATTTACATAAAATTTGAGCTCAAAAAAATGGCCAGAAGTTATTATATTGTGTTTTACCTGGATATTGCAGCTTTTTCCATTATTTCCTGCTGAATGAGCCCAGATGGCTCAATGACATCCAATATAATTATGCTCCATAACTTGTCTGATTTTGGCCTCTGTAACATAGCAGATTCATCCTCCACATGTCTCAGCCAAAACTCAAGTGTTTCTTTAGGGAAGTGATTGGCTTCAGATATGAGGTCCAGAGCAATACGATGCTGGTCTTTCTCCACAGAACTGTATGGTTTAACCTGCCCAAGTGTGCCAGCAATAATAGGCAGAATAGAGAAGCCTTCAGACACATCTAACACATAGAAAGGTTCAAGGATGCTCTGTACAGTATTACTCTGCCCAGTTCCAGAGCTCATCTCATTATTCCGACAGTGAGTATCCATGGTCTGACACGGTTTCTCTGGAGTCAGTGAAGACAAAACTTTCCTCATTGCCATTTTAAAGCCTTCATGATACGGGATGTTGTTTAGCAAAGCAATTTCTGTAGATTCCAATATACACGTCTGCTCTACAGCATCTGGTTTACTGGTCTGAAGGTTAGCAAGGGCACTACAAAGTTCAGCCTCATTTCCTAATGATAACAAGTCTTTATTCTGGGTAAAACTTTTTGCAACATCCATTTCACATTCCAAACCCAAGACACTAATACTCTGGATTCTTAAGTAACAGTCTTGACAAGACACTTCCATCATCACATGGTCTCCAGGCTTTATCCCGTAGTCTTCATTAAATAGAAAGAAAAAAAAATTAATAAGGAGTGCTTATAAGCCTGAGGATCACATAAACATTTCCATCCTCCATTTAACCTCCCAGTCTTTAAATCACTATAGAAAGGATTACAAATATTCATTTCATATACCAAAAAAAAAACTAGGAAAACCCTACCAGCTTTACTTAGGGAAAAACTAAAGTGTGAAGACTCAATTAACCAGTAGCATAATGGAGACATTCGAGAGTCCCATTATTAACCCTAAGACTATCAGTATGATAGCGGTTTTACTGCAATCACTAGGTCTCTCCATATCCCCAAACTAGGGGTTTGGTGGAGTACTGCAGGGGACTCTATCATCTTTGGTAAGGAAAGCTAACAACAAAAAAGATAAAATTCAGGGATAAATACCAAACCTCACTTTAAAGGGACATTCTTTTCTCTAAGAGAAATTTCCAAAAGAACAAGGTAACATTCAACAGAATCATATCAGTAATACTTCTTAACTGTATTTTAGACACTCTTGCATGTCTAGGAACTTGAAAGTATATGGAAGAATTAAGTCCTACAATAAAGATCATATCATACTCCTTTCATATGTGGGAAAACTTTTGTTTGTTTTGTTTTGTCTTTTGAGAAAAGGTCTCACTCTGTCACCCAGGCTGGGATGCAGTGGCGTAACATGGCCCCCTGCAGCCTCCAACTCCTGGGCTCATGCAATCCTCCTGCCTCAGCCTCCCAAGTAGCTGGGACTACAGATGCATGCCACCACACCCAGCTAATTTTTTTTTTTTTTTAATAGAGATGAGGTCTTGCTATTTTACTCAGGCTGGTCTTGAACTCCTGGGCTCAAGTGATCCTCTTGCCTTAGCCTTCCAGTGTGTTGGGATTACAGGCGTGAGCCACTGCATCTGGCCTACATGTGGTAAAATTTTTAAATGTAAACGTATAAATATATAATCGCAATTCCTTCTCATTAGCCCTGGTACCAGCTGAAAATACAGGTTGTTACTCTGTTTTGTTTGTTTGTTTGTTTGTTTCGGAGACAGTGTCTTGCTCTGTTGCCCAGGCTGGAGTGCAGTAGTATGATCCCTATGGCCTTAATCTCAGGGATCAAGCTATCCTTCAATCTCACTCTCCTGACTAGCTGGGACTACAGGCGCTTGCCACCATGCCTGATTTTTTTTTTTTTTTTTTACCGCCTTCTCCTCCTCCCGCCTGAATTTTTTAAAATTTTTAGTAGAGACCAGGCTGGTCTCAAGCTCCTGAACTCCAGCAATCCTCCTATCTCAGCAGGAGGATCCCAAAGTACTGGAATTACAGGCGTGAGCCACTGAGCCCAGCCACAGATTGCTATTCTTATGTTTAAACATGTAAATGTCCTTTCTCTAAGGATTAAAAAAGGCCATCTGTCTAAGTTACTGCAGGTATAAGAGAGTTAAAACAAACACAAGTAAAAACTGTCATTTACTGAGTGCCAGTCACTGTGGTAGGCATTTTATACCCACGATCTCTAATAATCCCTATAACGGTGCTGCAAGATAAAAGGTATTGTCCCATTTTTATATATGATAAAACAAAAACTCTAAAAAACAACTGGCAAGGATGACCAGGAGGGAATTAGTAAGTAGCAGAGACAAGAACTGAATCCAAATCTACCTGATTCCAAAAACAACATACTAGCCACAATATACGAATTCCAGGCCCCTACGACCTTACCAAATTAGATCCTTAAGAAACTAAACAGAAATAAATGTATTAACTTCCAGTTTAAGAAAGGTAGTTTTTCTGTGTGCGTGCGTGCACACACGCGCTCATGTGGGTGTGTGTTAGGATCTCACTCTATTGCCCAGGCTAGAGTGCAGTGTTACAATCTTGGCTCACTGCAGCCTCAACCTCCTAGACTCAAGGGATCCTTCTTCCTCAGCGTCCTAGGTAGCTTGGACTACAAGCACTTGCCACAATGCCCAGATAATTTATTATTATTATTATTATTTTGTAGAAATGAGGTCTTGCTTTGTTGCCCAGGCTGGTCTCAAACTCCTGGCCTCAAGCAATCCTCCTACCTGGGCCTCCCAAAGTACTGGGGTTACAGGTGTCAGCCACCATACCCAGCCTAAAAAGGGCAGTTTTTCTATATAATTCATCTGCTTTAAACTTACTGAAACTCATCACATCACTGTAAAAAAAAATGCTCATTAAAAAAAAACTTTAATACCAGATCCATGAACTCTCTAAAACTGAAACATTTTGTGCTTATATGAGTGTGTACATTTTTTTGACCCAGGGCTCCACAGACGTCATCAGCTTCTCTAAGGAGTAAGAACTTCTGCACTAAAAGCAATACTTTCCCACTACTTTCCATGAAATAATGGAGGAGGATTTCTTTCATCTACTGGCAACTAGAAAAATCAGAGCTGAAGAAATAATTTAATGATAGGCTTTTGGAGTGCTATGCAGCAGTTATTATTTATTTATTTATTTATTATTATTATTATTATTTGCCACTGACTCAATACTTAGAAGATTAAAGCAAGAGATTTGAAAAAAAAATTTGACAAGACCTACCTGCCAGGTCCTGTACGGGGTAGACAGCCTGTTCCCAACATGTTTCCTCCCTAGGACTGGTGGATAAACTATGTTCATCATCAAGCTGGAGCACAAACCAAACCATAATAGCATCTAGTATGCCTTCTTTAATAACAGGAATACCAATCTTATCAGGCTTTTTAGTTGCAAGACTTTTTAATTCCTGAGGAAAATGTAAAAGGAATGAAAGGGTTTTATACATTTCGTATGTTCATACCTCAATATCTTACCATTTTCCATCTCTGGAGTTCTTAGTCCTGCCCAGCTCCCTTGGGGATTCAGTATCTTGGCACACCTATAATCATGTAAGGCATACTGGTTGGGAAGCTCTGACCTATTTTACTGGAATACCATGCAGCTATTATTAAAAAGAAAGAGACAGATATATATTACTGATATGGAAAGAAGTCCACAATATATTGTTGAATGAAAAAGGTTAAGTGACAAAGTAGTAGGGATTGTTTTGTTTAAAAAATAGAGGGGGGTGGGGGGGGGGGCAGAGAGAGAAAGGAAGTGGGGGGGAGAGAGAGAGAGTGTGTGTGTATGTGCATGTGTGTGCGAGAGAGAAAGAGTGTGTGTGTGTGTGTGTGAGAGACAGTGTGTGTGTGTGTGTGTGTGTAAGAACAGAAAAGCAAGTCTGGAAAGATGCATTTCAAACTAGTGACCTGGGGAAAGAAGGGTTAAGATTTTAAACAGGAAGAAAAATGGCTGGGCATGGTGGCTCATGCCCGTAATCCTAGCACTTTGGAAGGCCAAGGCAAGCGGATCATGAGGTCAGGAGATCAAGGCTATCCTGGCCAACAGGGTGAAACTCTCTACTAAAATACAAAAAAATTAGCCACGCATGGTGGTGTGCGCCTGTAGTCCCAACTACTCTGGAGGCTAAGACACAGGAATTGCTTGAACCGGGAGGTGGAGGTTGCAGTGAGCCAAGATCATGCACTGCACCCCAGCCTGACGACAGAGCAACACTCAGTCTCAAAAAAAAAGTAAGAAAAATACTAGGACTTTTTCCTTTCTATCCTGTATTGCTTGAAAATATTAAACAGGCAGGCATGACTTTTGAAATTAAAACCTTAATAAGATTTGTGTGTGTGGCTAAGAAAAATTAAAATTTTTAAAGGCCTTAAAATAATAAAAGGATATTTTGGGGGTAACTGGCAACTACAAACATGTTACTTGCCATTGAAAGTCAGAACAGGTAAGGAATGCTCTTGAAGCTCAGAAAGCTCAGCCTCAGTAAGCAAGGCCAAATTGTTAAATTAGTTCCAGATCACCTCAAGAACAATGTAGTAACAAACAGTAAAGGAAAGCTTCTATTAAATTATGAAAATCTTAGGCTAGCCAGGTGAGGTGGCTCACACCTATAATCCCAGCACCTTAGGAGGCCGAGGCAGGTGGATCACCTGAAGTTAAGAGTTGGAGACCAGCCTAGCCAACATGGTGAAACCCTATCTCTACTAAAATTAGCCACTCGTGGTGGCAGGTTCCTGTAATCCCGCTACTCAGGAGGCTGAGGCAGGAGAATCTCCTGAACCTGGGAGGCAGAGGTTGCAGTAAGCCAAGATCGCACCACTGAACCCGAGCCTGGGCAACAAGAGTGAAACTCTGTCTCAAAAAAAAACAACTTAGGCTAAAATTACCCTCACAAAGTCTACCTCCGAACAGGTTTCACTTATAAAATTTATGTATTTGAACATTTAACTTTACCTACTAAAGACCTTTACAGAATTCCATGTAACCTTTCCAATTTCTTTGGGCACTTTCCTTATACGGAACATCCTCACACCATTCACCAACACACACATATACACACCAGGGTAATCAACTTCTCTTGTTTTTCCTAGGACTGTATTGGTTTCAAAACAGAAAGTCCCAAATCTTGGAACCCGCTTCGGTCCTGGGCAAACCATGAAGGCTGGTCACCATAATACACATATAACCTAGAGATTTGGATTATTGTTCATTTTGTTAATTTGAAATGACAGCATGATACAGAGAAAAGTCAGAAAGACCTAGGTTAGAATTCACAGGCTGAATAATTTGGGGGGAAATTATTTAATGTGAGCAACAATTTCCTCATCTGCATAACACAAGGATAATTATAATTGTATGGCAGTATGTTAAGAGCTGCCTAAGAACACAAGTGAAAGCACCTGGCACCCTATACATTCCCAACAATCTTAGGGGAGGGTTTCTCTGTATTTAAAGTAAGCGGGTTGGGTATGGTGGCTCCTATGCATGTAATCCTAGCACTTGGGGAGGCCAACGTCAGCAGACTACTTGAGTTCAGAGTTCAAGACCAGCCTGGGCCATATGGCAAAACCCCAACTCTACTAAAAACACAAAAATTAGCCAGGCACAGTGGCACATGCCTGTAGCTAATTGGGGGCTGAGGCAGGAGGACTGCTTGAACACAGGAGGTTGACGCTGCAGTGAGCTGCGATGGTACCACTGCACTCCGGCCTGGGTGACAGAGCAAGACACTGTCTCAAAATTAAGTAAGTAAGAGAATAATTTCAGGAAGAAATTCTAATTACTCTTTAATCATTTTCTTTACATACAGTAAGTGGAATCTCACGCAAACTCATAAGACTGTCCTATATATTATTTTAAATAATGCATGAAATTTAATGCTTGAAAATAGTAACCAAATTCTTTTTCACCTGAAGGTTGTTGAAATCTACTGTCATAATTTCAAAGCACTCTGTCAAAGCCAAATATCCTCCAGGAACTTGACTCATCTTTTCAGTTGTATAAGGTTCAGTTGTTTCTTCAGTATCTACAGAAGAATAAGCCAGACTCTGAAATTTCACATTTGTTGGCAAATGGACACCAGCAATGTCCTTAATATCCACTCTGGAGAGAGAGAAAATAGAGGAAGGGAAGGAAGATGGATTTTTTTTAGAATAAAATAACATATCTAATATTGAGTTCAGAAAAAAATACAAAAATGAAATAAAATCTCATGAGCAAAGATATCTTAAACATAACTACATATATACACATATACAACCACTAAGTGTAACAGAAAACAACTATAAACAGGTCTATAATAAATTTAAGAACTTCTGCTATAAAAAAAAAAAAACACCCTGTAAGAAAGTAAAAGGCAAATCACTGAGAGAAGATATTTGTAATAACTATATTCAACAAAGGGCTAATAACCAAAATATATTTTAAAATTCCTATATATTAATAAAAAACAAAAATGGACAAAAGACTTAGACACTTCATAAAACAGCATATCCAAATGGCCAATAAGCACATGAAGAGGTGCTCAGCTTCAACAGCCATCAGGCAAATGGAGTTAAAATCACAATGCATACTACACATTTACCAGAATGGAAAAAAAGAAACAAGTAGTCAATACCAAGTATGGTGAGGATACAGACTCATACACCATTGGAGTATAAAATTAGTAAGATCACTTTGGAAGGCTGCTTTGTAGTGCCAACTTGAACTGAACATACCTATTCAGATTCATTCTTAATGAAAGAACCTCACAGTGTTTAGCATTTCCACTTCTGACAATATAGCCAACAGAAATTAATACATATTATCACCAAAAGAATGTTCAAGAATGTTTATAGCTGCACTGCTTCTGAAAGCCAAAAAAACTGATATAGCCTAAACATCTATCAGTACTATAACAGGCAAATCTGTTATAGTCATATAATGGAGTATGATTCAGCAATGAGAACAAACAAAGTAAACACAAAAGAAGCTAGGCACACAAAAACAAATCACACTGTATGGTTCTATTCGTATGAAATTCAAAACAAGCAACACTAATCTATGGTGTTACGAGTCAGGATAGTAAGTGCTCTAGGGAGAGTGGACTCTGGTAAAGAGAAGGAGTTTCTTCCTGTGCACTTTATATTATATAGCGATAATATTCTTGTCCTTGATCTCAGCACTGATTACTCAAGTCTATCAACTTCATGAAAATTCATCGAATCACAAATTTATGGCTTACACACTTACTATAAAAATGTCTGATGTCAATAAAATTTACATTGGGCCAGGCATGGTGGCTCATGCCTATAATCCCAGCACTTTGGGAGGCCAAGATGAGAGGATCATTTGAGCCCAGGAGTTAAGAGACCAGCACAGACAACATAGAAATATTCTTCTAAATAAAATAAAATAGCCAGGTATGGTGGTGTGTGCCTGGAGTCCTGGATACTTGGGAGGCTGAGGCAGGAGGATCACTTGAGCCTAGGAGTTCAAAGCTGCAGTGAGCTATGATCACATCACTGCACTCCAATCTGGGCAACAGAGCGAGACCCCGTCTCAAAAAAGAAAAAAGCAAAACGGAAAATTTATAATCAAAAAGCACTTTATGAAAATTTAAACAAGATTTTGTAAAAGGAAAATACTCCAACCTCATCTCACCTCACCTTATCTCAGTGGCATTACTTTTTTTTAGAGAATTTGCCTTTATAAAGTTTCAAAAGTTCAAATAACATACTTTTACAGATTATTTTCTTACATTCTCAAAAGATGAACCAGCAAATGGAACTACTAATGATTTTAATAACTCAAAATTAAAAGTCACAAGTTAAAACAAAAAAAAATGTGACAATTTTTTTTTTTTTTTTTGAGACAAGGTCTCATGCTGTCACCCAGGCTGGAGTACAAAGGCACAATCTTGGCTCACTGCAACCTCCATCTCCCAGGCTCAAGCAATTCTCCTACCTCCGCTTCCTGAATAGTTGGGATTACAGGTGCATGCCACCATGGCTGGCTAATTTTTGTAATTTTTATCGAGACAGGGTTTCACCATGTTGCCCAGGCTGGTCTCAAACTCCTGAGCTCAGGCGATCTGCCCACCTCAGTCTCCAAAAGTGCTGGTATTACAGGCTCGAGCACTGCGCCCGGCCAGACAATTTCTTTCTGATGTATTATAAACTACCTGAATATATACTGTCAAAACTTTGAGCAATATAGTAAAAAGTCCACTTTCACAGTACTCGTCCTCTCATTTCTTCATTGTTAAGATTTTAATGTCTAACCTTCCATACCTTTTTTTATATTTGTGTATAACACTATTTGTACATTACTGAAACATTCTGTACCATTTGTGAGTAGGTTGTATTCATCATGTCTATCTCTCAAAAGATACTTCAGTGTATATTTATTAAAAATGAGAATATTCTCTTAACCACAGCAATCAAATTCAGGGTTTTTTCGTTTTGGGTTTTTTTTTTGAGACAGAGTCTTGCTCTGTCGCCAGGCTGGAGTGCTATAGGGCGATCTCAGCTCACTGCAACCTCCACCTTCCAGTTCAAGCAATTCCCCTCCCTCAGCCTTCTGAGCAGCTGGACTACAGGTGCGCCCCACCATGCCCAGCTAATTTTTTGTACGTTAGTAGAGACAGGGTTTCACCATGTTTGCCAGGATGGTCTTGATCTCCTGACCTCGTGATCCGCCCACCTCGGCCTCCCAAAGTGCTGGGGTTACAGGCATGAGCTACAGCACCCAGCCAGTATTATCTAACCTATACTACATATTCTGTATTTGTCAACTGAATCAAAAATCAATAATGAAGGCAGGGCACAGTGGCTCACGCCTGTAATCCAAGCACTTTAGGAGGCTATGGCAGAGGGATCCCTTGAGCCCAGGAGTACAGCATGGGCAACACAGCAAGCCTTGTCTCTATAAAAATTTTTAAAAATTAACCAGACATGGTGGTACACACCTGTTGTTGCAGCTTCTTAGGAGGCTGAAGTGGGAGGATCACTTGAATCTGGGAGGTGAAGACTGCAGTGAGCTATAATTGAACCAATGCGCTCCAACCAGGGCAACAGAGCAAGACCCTGTCTCAAAAAATATAGTTTTTTTCCTCAATACAAGTCACAGTTTCAATTTAGCTGCCCTGTCAAAGATGAAATAGTTCATCTTTGCTCTATCTCTCATGTCACTGACATTTTTTAAGAAAATAGGCCAATTGTTTTACTGAATGGTTCCAACTTGGGTTTGTCTGAGGTTTTCTCACAATTAGATTACCACTGGTTGTACATTTTGGATGTGGTACTATATAAGAAATGCATCCTCAAAGCATCAAATCTGGAGGAATCTTACTGGTGATGTTAGTTTTAATCACTTGGTTAAGACGTGTGGTCACTGGCGCCTGTCAGCATAGGGGCAAGGAGAGGAACAGCATTAGGACAAATACTAATGCATGTGGGGCTTTAAACCTAGATGACAGCTTAATAGGTGCAGCAAACCACCAGGGCACATGTATATATATTTAACAAACCTGCATGTTCTCCACACATATCCCAGAACTTAAAGTAAAACAAAATTAAAGTTAAGGCCAGGCATGGTGGCTTATGCCTGTAATCCCAGAACTTTGGAAGTCCGAGGCAGGAGGATCATGAGGTCAGGAGTTCAAGACCAGCCCGGCCAAGATGGTGAAACCCCATCTCTACTAAAAACATAAAAATTAGCCAGGTGTGGTGGCGGACACCTGTATTTCCAGCTACTTGGGAGGCTGAGGCAGGAGAATCGCTTGAACTCAGGTGGCAGAGATTGCAGTGAGCCGAGATTGTGCCACTGCACTCCAGCTTGTGTGACAGAGTGAGACTCTGTCTCAAAAAATAATAATAATTTAATTTTTAAAAAAAAAGGCCAGGCAAAGTGGCTCAGGTCTGTAATACCAGCACTTTGGGAGGCCAAGGAGGGTGGATCACCTGAGGTCGGGAGTTCAAGACCAGCCTGACCAACATGATGAAACCCTGTCTCCACTAAAAAAAAAAAAAATACAAAAAAATTAGCTGGGCATGGTAGCCTGTAATCCCAGCTACTCGGGAGGCTGAGGCAGGAGAATGGCTTGAACCTGGGAGGCAGAGGCTGCAGTGAGCCAAGATCGCACCACTGCACTCTAGCCTGGGCAACAAGAGCGAAACTCCGTCTCAAAAAAAAAAAAGATATTGTGTGGTTTCTTCCCTACATACTTACAATCTTTCCTTTTGTAGAAATTTGAGAGATACTTTGAAACTATATAAATGCCCTGATCCTCATCAGATTTTCCTTTATTGATTTAGCATCTATTCATGATTCTTGCCTCGAAAAAGTAATTCTGCCTCATTTTTCCTATACTATTAGTCAGCATTTACTGTAAGGATGAGTTGTAGTTTTATCCCCTTTTATGTATTTATTAATCTGCTTAAGATATGTAGAAATTCATGGATTCTTATTCAGTGGGTTTTAATCCATTTGGCCCCTTCTTTATTTTGGTGATTAAATTGTCCCAAATTTGGCCAGTGAGACTCTTCAAGCATGCTGCTGTGTCCTTTTGCTCCCCTTTCCCCCAATTAAATCCTTTTTAAGCACTTCCTCACCTTCTAATACAAGATGTCCCAGAATCGTCTTGAATCTATTCTACCCCAGTACTGGAATCAGCCACTGCTTCAAGAAGCTATAGTTCCTTTGGTGAGAAATGGTATTTAAAAACCAAGATCTGGGCCGGGCGTGGTGGCTCACGCCTGTAATCCAAGCACTTTGGAGGCCAAGGCGGGCAGATCACCTGAGGTCGGGAGTTCAAGACTAGCCTGACCAACATGGTGAGACCCCGTCTTTAGAAGAAAAAATAAAAAATAAAACAAGATCTGGGTTCTAGGTATGCTCCCTGCCCCTAAGATTATGCCTTGTCTTTCCCACTTAACAGTATACTATAAACTTCTTTCCTTGTCTATACGTATACCTTAACTATTTTTTGCATTAGGTGACTGTTATAATTTATTGAAATATTTTCTTATTAATATAAACATTCAGATAATTTTTTGTTTGCATTAATTTTTCCAATTATAGTATTACCGTGAACATCCCTGTACACACATCACTCCACATATGTATGAGTATTTATCAGGATAGATTCCCAGACATAGAAACGCTACATCAAGGACTACAAACATCTTTAGTGTTGTTAGAAAATGCCAAATCAAGCTATTAAAATGTTTTATCTACAGTGTATAAATTTTCCCTACACCTATGAGAAAATGAAACATCATACAACTTTTAATGTGCTAACATAAGCGGTTAGAAAATGTTATCCCATTGGTTTTAATTGCCACTTCTCTGATTAATAGACAATTATATTTATGCTTTGTTATAAAAGAAATCATATTAGTGAATATGTATTCGGGTGAGGATTTGTAGTTTTGTGACCTTTAAACTCATGACAGTGAGTGAATTCTCACAAGATCTGATGGTTTTACAAATGGTAGTGTTTCCTACACTCACGCACATGGTCTCGTGCTTCCCCCGCCTCCTCTCCCTCTCACCTGCTTACTGCCATGTAAGACATGCCTGCTTCCCCTTCTGCCATGTTTGTAAGTTTCCTGAGGCCTCCAAGCATTCAGAACTGTGAGTCATTTAAACCTCTTTCTTCTATAAATTTCCCAGTCTCGGGAGGTTCTTTACAGCAGTGTGAAAACAGACTAATACACTTACCTATGATGTCTTCTTATCTCTGCACATTCTACTGCCATCCCAAATACAATAGCACTTGCTGGTATAACTTTCCCATACTTTTCACAATTACCACTTTCACCTTTGGTCTAAAAAAAAAACAATAAAAATTATGTTATCATATGTATGTAAAATTATGTGTACATAATGATAAGCTATGAAATGCAACTTAAAAAACTCAAAGGCAATAAGTAAGGACACGTAACTTAAAGAATTTTTTTCTTCCTTAAAAAGTATTTTTGGGCCAGGCGCAGTGGCTCATGCCTGTAATCCCAGCACTTCAGAGGCCAAGGCAGGCAGATCATGAGGTCAGAAGATCAAGGCCATCCTGGCTAACACGGTGAAACCCTGCATCTACTAAAAATGCAAAAAATTAGCTGGGCATGGTAGTACATGCCTATAGTCCCAGCTACTCAGGAGGCTGAAGTAGGAAAATCGCTTGAACCAAGGAGGCAGAGGTTGCAGTGAGCTGAGAGCGTGCCACTGCACTCCAGCCTGGGCCACAGGGCAAGACTCCATCTCAAAGAAGAAAAAAAATTATTTTTGACTGGACCTGGCAGCTCACACCTGTAATTCCAGCACTTTGGAAGGCCGAGGAGAGAGAACCACTTGAGGTCAGGAGTTTAAGACCAGCCTAGGCAACATAGCAAGACCCTGTCTCTACAGAAGAAAAAAAATTTTTTAATTAGCCAAGTATGGTGACATTGGGAGGCTGAGGTGGAAGGATCACTTGAACCCAGGAGTTTGAGGCTGCAGTAAGCGAAAAAAGGTGACACTGTGCTCCTACCTGGGCAACAGAGTGAGACCCCATCTCAAACACAACAGAATAAGTATTTTCACTGCTATATATGTATGTGTGTGTGTATATATATACACACATATATATACACATACGTCTATATATATATGTGTATATATACATATATATATGTGTGTATATATATATATACATTTTTTTTTCTTTTCCACAATACAAATGCAAAGGACACAAGTAAAGAGGGAGGATGGGAGGAGGAAAGGACTGTAAGTCTGCATAGAAAAAAAGATTTAGGTATGACTTTGATCAAGAAATCAGTATCACTACCTACAATAAATTGTTTGGCCAGGAGCAGGGGCCACACCTGTAATCCCAGCACTTTGGGAGACCAAGGCAGGAGAATCACTTGAGGCCAGGAGTTCAACACTAGCCAGGCAAACATGATGAAACCCTGTCTCTATTTTTTCTTTTAAATTGCTCTTTTCAACATTAACTAGCAATTTTAAATCCAAATCATTTCTGTCAATACTGAATTTTTATTACATATTAAAATCCTTTCATTGATAATTCATACCATTTAAACCAAATCAATGATTTGTGGGCTACAACAGAGGATTTCAACGCAAAATATAATTTGGCAAGAGTTAATCCTTGGGCCGAGCTCACGCCTGTAATCCCAGCACTTTGGGAGGTCAAGGCAGGCAGATTACAAGGTCAGGAGATCGAGACCATCCTGGCCAACATGGTGAAACCCTGTCTCTACTAAAATATAAAAAATTAGCCAGGCATGGTTCGCACGCCTATAGTCCCAGCCACTCAGGAGGCTGAGGCAGGGGAATCATTTGAACCAGAAGGCAGAGGCTGCGATGAGCCAAGATCACGCCACTGCACTCCAGCCTACCAATAGAGCAAGACTCTGTCTCAAAAAAAAAAAAGTCCTGTCCAATCCATAGCCTGGGTTCAACAGGTAACTTAAATCAGTACCAAACCAGCTATCGCTACACTCCCTTTTGATAATTTGCCAAAATTCTAGGCAGTGAGGTCTGTAAGACTGAAAGTACTTCCCTTTTCAACCCTAGTCAAGAATTCCATAGTCAGTCCCTCCACAAAGTAATCTCAATTCCTATGAATTCTTCCCTGGAGTATTTTTGCCTGTATATCTCATTTGGGCACATAAGTATACATTGGATCATGTTGTTAGTAAATGTTTTTTGCATAGATTTCTTTCCAACCACACAGTATGTACACCTTCACAATGGAAAATATATGTTATATTGCTTTGTAAATATACTAAGGATTCAACAAATCTCTGATGAAATAATGAATTCTTAATTTTAAGTATTTTCATACTGCTTACCTTTGGCTGTAAAAGTAAATGCTCCCATGCATGAATCAAACTCTCCACAATTCCTTCTCCAAATAAACCTGCATCGACAGTTTCTGTTACAACTAGGGACACTCTATAGAATGATTTTTCAAAGATATATGTAAGTAAAATATCATGCTATTATAAAAAGATGTCAAAGCTGAGAGGAGAAAGGAAGAGTATATTATAGAAACAGTCCATATGTAAAATTTCCTAATACATTTCATTTTTAATATCTACTGCTGAATCTTGAGGAACTTTACTGGAATGTTCCTTAAGCTCCTTTGTTCTCCAATGTCTCCTCCTTGGTTTGGAAGATGGGAGGGCAGTGGGGGCGGGGCGGGGGAGAGGCAATTGACAACCTTCACTTAGCCTTGTTCTCTCTCCAGGTTATTCTTTCATTGCCTACATTTAAGAGTGGTTCATATCCATTACCTTTATCAGTCTCCTTGCTTAATGCCAAGCAAGTAGACTTCCATCCCCAACAATCTATAAAAATATGTTTTACCATCAATAACTCCCCACTTATTAAAATGAATCCTCTTTCTTGGGTGTCATTTTTTTGATCTCCAAATAACACCGACTGTAGGAGAGAGCCCTCCGTCTGAAACTCTCTCTACCTTCTATGACACTGCATCAACCATGTTTGCCACCTACATGTTGACTGTGCCTCTCTTATCACTTCTCTTACTTTACCCACTGTCTACGTCTTTGCAAAAGCCTAGTCCCCAGAACTCTGCTCTTCTGTCCATTCTTTCTTTCTAGAAAATTTTACTCAAAGACATACTAAAATAGTTTCTCCCTTCTCTGAACTCCTTCAGCATTTACTGCCAGTATCACTCATTATATAGTTCAAAGATAAGAAAAATTTCATAAATATTCTTTAACTTCCTATCTAGATTGTAAGTCCCTTGAGGGTAACAATGACTTTGGTATCCTCCACAGTGCCTAAACCCAACATATACAGAAAATATTCAATATTTATGATTGCAAACACCTAGAATGTGAAAGGTATTTCAAATCATCTAGTCTAATATCTTGAAGTCTAGAGATGTGCTTAAGGTCAAAATAAATTAATAACAGTCTAATCTGGAATCCATAGCTCCTGATTTCAAAACCAATAGATCTTTCTATACATTATCTGTGAGAAAAATGTAGATTAAATTAAGGTAACTTTGATTCATGCTGACTCATGTCCCTCCTAAAATTCATGTTGAAGCCCTTAACCCCCAAACTGACTATATTTGGAGAAGGAAAGGCCATGTAAACACACAACAAGAAAGCAGCATCTGCAATTCAGGAAGAGAATCCTCACAAAAAGCAAACTTGCCAGCACCTTGATCACGGTCTTCCAGCCTCCATAACTGTGAGAAAATAAATGTCTATTATTAAAGCCACCCCATCTGTGGTATTTCATTATGGCAGCCCAAGTGGAACAAGATAATTGAGGATGGCGTTTTTTTTCTATAAAATGGGTATGACATTTGCCTTAATCCAATAGGAATTTTCTCATGAGAATAAATGTAGAGACCATTGAAAAGTGTAGGCACTATGTTAACATAAACATTATTATATATATGGAAGACGACTTTTTAAAGTCATAGTTTATATAAAGAACAAAAACATCTTCTTTCAATACAAACTGAATTGAAGTAAGATGGCAAGACAGACCCAGAAGAGATAGGTAAAGTAAGTGCTACATAAAGAAAACTTTGTCTCTAAAAGGAACAGTGTTGAACCAGATCATTTTTAAATTCCTTCCAGCTCTAAAATTCCATCACCCTTATGATACAGATCACAGTGAGAAAATATACCAAAAACCCAAGACTTATATGAACTATATTCAAATCATTTAAAGGGCCCATGCCAAAATATGCTGACGCTGACATTTCCAAAGCTTTCATTTTAAACAAAGATATTAACACAAAATGTGGTAAATCCATTGAATCTGAACTGCTTATGTTTTCTTTTTAAGTACAACTTTTAAGCAGTTATTGACCACAAGATGAATTATCTATTTTTACAAACAAGAACACTGAAATTAACAAAGGTAAAGGCTGGGCGCGGTGGCTCACGCCTGTAACCCCAGTACTTTGGGAGACCGAAGCGGGTGGATCACCTGAAGTCAGGAGTTCAAGACCAGCCTGACCAACATGGTGAAACCCTATCTCTATTAAAAAAATAAAATTAAAAAAACAAAAAACCAAAGGTAAAGTAACTTGCTAAGATCAAGTTTATTAAATCCCTTGCCACAAATTTTTTTCAAGATCTTTAAATATTTTTACTAAAGAATATAATTTTATTTAAATATGTCTTTCAATAAACTATCCTATTCTGTATCCATATCTTTACAAAATAAGAGTTTTGTAGCATTTTGTTTGGACTAAAAACTAGAAATACATCTAGTTTTTTAAAAAATAGAGAAGTATAAACACTAAAATTAGTTTACATGGTAGTACCTTTCAGGAATATGTTTTGGAATCTCTATGTCAAGTGACTTCATATGTAAGAGTCTGATCCCTGCTTCCATCTTGTTCGCTGCCACTACATCACAGGCAAGTTCATACATGGTCTTGGATAACTCACAGGCATACACGGAATGTGCTCCAGCTTTTTTAGCAAACATGCTACAAGAGAAAAAAGTGTTCCGTCAAGAAAAAATAATCTACTGTATTTTCTCAAATTTTAAGGAAATGATGAGGCTAAAATATGGGGTTTTTCCTTTTATTTTTTAACACAATCATTACACATTCTGCATTAAAAAATAAACTAATATTCTTGTCTAGAAACAAATCATTCAACAAACCATGGGACCTACTCTATTAAAACACAACTGGCATTGTATCTTTAATGAATACTAATGGGCTTTAACTTGGACAACTAGATTCCACCAGAATGTTAACATAAAAAATACTCTTAAACTCATTATTCAAAATTTCAATAATCCCAAATTTTCCTTAGCAGTTACAACCAGTTCTTGATAAAAGTTGTAGTAAAAAACATAATAATAGTTACATAAATAAGCCTAACAATATTATAAGAAATACTTTTAAATTTAAATTCCAATGTTAAATTTTCTATATCTGGCAAAATCTTTAATCTACATTAGTACACATGTATATATCATTAAAATGCAGTTACTACCAACCTTAGTATTCCAGTTCCTGCTCCAATGTCCAAGACACTTTTGGACCCCAAACAAACCGCCTTTTGGATTGCTGCATTATAAATTGTATTCCTCTTGGTGTCATTAAGCATGATAAAGTGCCAGCGTTCCACCAACCAGTTTGCAACACGATAAAAATTCTCCTTTGCATCACTGAAATCAGGGTTTAGCTTCACTGCTTTATGAAAATACCCAGCTGCTTCATCCCTAAAGCCCATTCTAGAGTAAAAAATAACAAAGACAAAATATATTCAACTATATGCTATGCTATCAACTGCAGTACCTTTGTTTATGCCCCTCTCCTGCCTGGGTATCCCGTGCCAGCACCCCAAATCTTACCAATCCAAGTGGTGCTACCTCTTTTGGGAGGCTGTCTTTGAGGACTCCAATCCTCAGGATTTTTCTTTTCTGAACCACTACTACATTTATATATTCCATGACACAAACAACTATCTGACTATAAATTACTATTGTAGGCCGGGGCGGTGGTTCACACCCATAATCTCAGCACTTTGGGAGGCCAAGGCAGGCAGATCACAAGATCAGGAGTTCAAGACCAGCCTGACCAGCACGGTGAAACCCCGTCTCTACTAAAAACATACAAAAATTAGTCAGGTGTGGTGGCATGCGCCTGTAGTCCCAGCTACTCAGGAGGCTGAGGCAGGAGAATCGCTTGAACCCCGGAGGTAGAAGCTGCAGTGAGCTGAGATCGCACCACTGCACTCCAGCCTGGGCGACAAAGTGAGACTACATCTCAAAAAAATAAATAATAAATAAATAAATTGCTATTGCACTAATGAAAAGCAGAAGCTCTCACAGTCATCCTCCACTTAGCCAATTCCATTCCCTCTGTACAACACACTAATGCCTATGGCTTAGCAGGCTCCTCTCTGGTATGCCTGCATGCATTTTCTCTCAGCAACGACTTAATAGTCATCAAGAGTCAGTTGTATTTGCTGCCAGATCAGTTTATGTCAGTTTTGTACTTGTCATTATAATTATATATTTTAATTAATATTACACTAAGTAAATAAGTATGACCAAATAAAGGAAACCATTTTGCCTAAGTGCTCTGGAAAAAAATCAAAGGCAAGTCACTCAAGAAAGTACTATTTAATTATATGTGAGCAAATCAAAAATAAAAGACAGGAGAAAAAAAAAGCTATTAAACCTTCTAGAACGGTGCTTCTCAAACTACCCGTAATGAAAAACCTCTCCTCTCTTTTTTTTTTAAATGTTTTATTTTTAAGACTACTTAAGTACAATAGTGAGAAAGAGGGAATCCTCAATTGTTTGCAGACCAATATGACTGTGTTGCACATGATTCGTATGCAGCTCACATAATATTAGATTTCAGCAGCAACCAAACTGATCTATAAACTCTCTTCTGCGTTAAGAGTTTCCTAACCATATGCTTGGATTTACAGCAATGTCCAGTTGCTATACCCATTTCCAAACACTTACTCTCAATTTCTATACTTACCTGTCATTAATCAGTAATTCGTGGATAAGAACCATTGTGTGGACCACACACTGAACAGAACTGAGCTAGCAGAACACTTTTCATTCATGGTTCTTCACAAGTACCTTTAAACGTTCTGTCAAGTTTAGAGAAACTTAATCATACTATTTATTCTAGGCATGGTTTAAGCAAAAAAGACATTCTAGAAGTCCACACAGGGGACTGCACTCTTAAAAAAAAAAAAAAGCAATGGCCCTATGTCAAGAGGCACTCATGATTTAGGTGAAAATTTAAATGCATAAGGTTAATATATTAATATACGTTATTTTTAAGTTATCTTGAAAGCAAAACTATCTTGTTCTTATTTGCAACTACCAATGTACATAGTACAGTACCACATACATTGCATGTAATCATTATTTGTTGAGAGACTAACTCAGCAATGGGTATTACACATGCCACTAATAATTTCCTAGGTTTGCGCTCCCCTTAGGTTTGATATTTAATACATCGTCAATTTCCTTAAACTGCAATTCTAATCTAAAAAATATATAATCTACTGTATTAAAGCATATCTCATTGAAAGACTCAACATGTGTGTCCACAATATCAGTGAAGTATAAGAATGCCAGAATGCCTTTTTTCTTTTAACTAGGAAAAACGTTATCTTCTTGATTAGCAGTTTAAATACATTTTGTTTAAATCTGATGCTACTGGACTACCAAAAGGTTGTGAAGTAGAGACACTCCAGACAAATTTTATTATACAAATAAGTGTCAGGAGAAGCAGCTATCGTTTACTTTCGAAATAGTTTTCTCCTGGAACAGATTCTTTCGGTGGAGAGTTAATGATACACTATTTTTGATGAGAAATGGACTGTAGAACAAAAACACCAAGAACAGCCAAGAACAAAAGTAAATTCTATAGCTAAAGCCACATTCGCACTACCACAAATTCTGAATTGCTACTGTCCAAATTAGAAATTTTGCTTAGTTACATCTCCCCAAAACAAATTAATACCAAGTATTTTTGTCTCAATGACTGGTAACTGCTCAGACTAATGTCCTACAACAACAGGTCACCAAAAGTTACAATCTGCCAAAAGGATGACTTTTCTATTAAATTAAGTTTATCCCAAAACATAAGTCTTGGAATGTTATGATCACCGTATGTGTATCACCTGGAAATATAATTGAATCCTATAGAGTAACTCCCATTATATGAACTAAAGAACAAAAGAAAACTTTTTATAAAATATACATTTTTTAAACTAACTTGAGGAGATTACTCACCAAAAAGATTTTATTTTAAAAAAATCTTTTAAAACAAATTTAAGTGGAAAGAGGTTGCTAATTTGAAGAAAATGGATGCTGTATCTGATCAGGTTAGCTATTAATATGAACAAGTAACCCCTAGTTGATTATCTGTCTTATTTTTCTACTTATTAACATACTCTATAATTAAAAACTATCAAATCTTTCTTTCTTAAAGGAGAATTCATTGTCACTCCCTAAACCATGTTAATTAAGACTGTTAAAATACCTTGCAGTTACATTACTGAGACTGGCTAAAAAAGTTTGGCAAAAGTATTTCTTACACAGAACTTCTCATTGAATAAAAATATAACTTGGCTAGGCATGGTGGCTCATGCCTATAATAATCCCAGCACTTTTGAGAGGCCGAGGTGGGTGGATCACTATGGGTCAGGAGGTCGAGACCAGCCTGGGCAACATGGTAAAACCCCATCTCTACTAAAAATACAAAAATTAGCCAGGCATGGTGGTATGCGCCTGTAATCTCAGCTACTCAGGAGACTGAAGCATGAAAATTGCTTAAACCTGGGAGGCAGAGGTTGCAGTGAACTGAGATCCTGCCACTGCATTCCAGTGTGGGTGACAGAGCAAGACTCTGTCTCAAAAAAAAAAAAATTAATATAACCAAATAAGGAAAAGAATGATAGTACAGAACAATTACTGAACATGTAAAGGTATCTTTCTATATAAAATAGGACATTATAATCATGTTTCCTAAACAAGAATTATCCCATTATTTTATACATTATTTCATTTTATTTTATATTTCATAGGCAGTGAAATTAGATGTATTAAAACAAATCCAAAACAAAAATTTTTTGTTTTCATCAACTTTTCCTAATTATAAAGTTTCTATGGAGAGTACACAAAAATTCCAATGAAGAAAAAGACTGTTCTATGAAAAAGTTGTATTTCATTTACAGAAACACTTATGCACACATAAGTAACTTAATACTACTTTGTTTATATTTTCAACTTATCGAGCAGCCTCAACAGAAAGTCATTCTATTTTGACAGGTAGAATTATTTTTTTCAGACGGAGTCTCACTCTGTCACCCAGGCTGGAGTGCAGTGGCGCAATTTTGGCTCACTGTAGCCTCTACCTCCCAGGTTCAAGCAGTTCTCCTGCCTCAGCCTCCCGAGTAGCTGGGACTACAGGCACATGTCACCACACCCAGCTACTTTTTGTATTTGTTTTAGTAGAGACAGGGTTTCACTATGTTGGCCAGGCTGGTCTTGAACTCCTGACCTCAACTGATCCGTCTGCCTCATCCTCCCAAAGTGCTGGGATTACAGGCATGAGCCACCGTGCCCACCCTAGAATTTTTTTAAATAAGCAATTGTTAACAAAAAATTCTATACATCAAATCTCAAAATTTTTTCTGAAGAGAGACATACCATTCAATGTTGTAATAAATATTCATAAAATTTATTATGAATGACCATATAAAGAGTTTACATTAATTATCACAGAGGAATAACATCTGTCAGGTTAATGATCCATGTTCTTCTTAAAAGTTATTTATATAACATTATTTCTCCATATAGAAAAAAGTATATAAACAATGAGTTGATTGCTCAATTAATTTAATTTCTCAAAACTTTACAGAGTATATATACTCCCTTCTTAGGGTCCCTAGCCCTGCACAGTCCAGTGAGTCATGCAAGGGCCCAATGGGCATCAGAAACAAAAGTAGTGGATTGATTACTAACAGCTAATAAACTCAAGATACGCTTAAGAACAGAAATTCTGTGGTCACTTAGGAGTTTTGTAGTTCATTATTCACAACATTAAGTTTTTTTTTTTAGCTGGATGTGATTTGAGGGAAAGAGGACGCAATTAGTGAGGAAATGCATGAAAATACCTAATTTAAAATGAGATTTCATTAACTAAATTCCTTGGAATGTGAGCAACTGTTACTTTCAAACTTGGCAGAGCCATGCTCAGTCCCCATTACTCTGCAACTTTCAAACTCAGAAGCAATGTTAACCATTTTATTTCCTGCACTTTCACAGAATTCTTCATGCACATGTACTAGTATGCAGAAAGAGTTAACACACCAGGCCTGACTGCCATCCTTTGAAAGGCCTGTTTACAAAACTGTCCCTTAGCTGGCATCTGGGAATTTGGATTTGGAGAGGGTTCCCACTACCCTAAATGATAAGAGTGGCTCGCTGTGCCTAAACAGTTTGGTTTATGCTCAGCAATGGTTTATGCTCAAACTAAACAATGTGGTTTATGCTCAACACCTGACCTGCTTTTCTTCTGGGAATCTAGAATTTTGGTATATGCCAGGCAGAGGGTACCTAAGTGTCCAGCTCTCAGTAAAAACCCTGGGCGCTGAGCCTCTAATGAGTTTCCCTGGTTGGCAACATTTCACGTGTATTGTCATAAATCACTGGGGGAATGAAGTGCATCCTGTGTGACTTCACTGAAAAAGGACCTTTGACCTTGCACCTGGATTTCCTTTATACTTTGCCCCATGCACATTTACCCTTTGCAAATTTTGCTTTGTATCCATTCACAGTAATACACGAGAGCCATGAATAAGACTGTATGATGGGAACGGTTTCAAGACTCCCAACATAGCTATTTATCAACTTATTGCCAAATTCACCCTTTTCTGCCTGCTCTGTGAAAAATGTATCTAGCCCTTTAATATTCTCCCACCAGTTGGCACAAGGATAAGCTTTGTTGGTAAAAAGTGCGGAGAGGCGGGTGCGGTGGCTCAAGCCTGTAACCCCAGTGCTTTGGGAGGCCGAGGCCAGAGGATTGCTTGAGTCCAGGAGTTCCAGACCACCCTGGGCAACAACATGGCAAAATCCTGTTTCTACAAAAAAATAAGCCAGGTGTGGTGGCATGTACTGCAATCCAAGCTACTGGGGTGCAGGTTTGGGGGCTGAAGTGGGAAGATCACCTGAGCCTGGGAGGTCAAGGTTGCAGTGAGTCTTGATGGTGCCACTGCACTCCCCTGAGTGACACCGTGACACACTGTCTCAAAAAAAAAAACAAAAAGTGCTGGAAGCCAGGCATGGTGGCTCACACCTGTAATCCCAGCACTCTGGGAGGTGAGGCAGGTGGATCGCTTGAGGTCAAGAGTTCGAGACCAGCCTGGCCAACATGGTAAAAACCTGTCTCTACTAAAAATACAAAAATTAGCCAGGTGGGGCGACAGGTGCCTACAATCCCAGCTTCTCAGGAGGCTGAGGCATGAGAATCACTTGAACTGGGAGGTGGAGGTTGCAGTGAGCTGAGATCATGCCACTTCACTCCAGCCTGGGCTACAAAGTGAGACTCTGTCAAAAAAAAAAAAAAGTGCTGGAGAGACACTGTAGGAAGAAAGGGTTTTGCTTCCTGACTCCAGTGTGCTTAGGGCTTCTCCAGCACCAAGCTCCTGAAATGTATGGCAGCTAGCAGCATCCAAGGTCAGCAGCTTCTCAGGGCCCCTTATCCTACTACAAGGTTTTGTAATGGAGTACCTCTGATGAGATACTTCCCCATGAGGCTTTCTCTGCACCCCAAAAAGGCAAAATTATAGCCAAGTCCAGAAAATAAATTTACAAGAAGTTCCCTGGCAAGGCACTACAGTGACTTTTCTGCCATCCTGAGAATCACAGCTGTGCCCTCTCCAATAAAGTCTGGAACTCAGCCCAGTGAGGAGAACTCTTCCTTGGATACTCTACCTTACTCCTAGCAGCAGTGGCTATTATGTAGTATGTTACATAATATTAAAACTGCAATGATAGTATATATCTGCTTTTCTTTTCAGTTCTCCTTATTAAACTTTCCACGTTCAAATTATGGTATGATTTATCCCTATCTAGACTAGTACAGAATAATTCTTAACAAGCAATATTGAAATGACTACAAACCTAAAGAGATGCTCCCCCATACTATTGCAAATCACTTCATCATCAGGAAACAGTTCCAAGGCTTGCTCATAGCAACCAAGTAAGTCTTGTATCCGATTGAGAGCATCAAGCTCTTCAGCCCATCTGAAAAGCGTGTACTGAAAAGTTTCCTTTACAAATAAGAAAAAAATTATGAATTAGTCAATAACATAAAAGATGAAAGAATATACAACATTAGTTGAAGATTCCAAACAACAGAACTTAATTACCATTGAACGATCACCTTAAATTTCATTTAGCTTCAGTAGGCACTGTTTTCTAAACGAGTGCACAAATGAATGAATCTTACCACCTACATGGCAATAATAATAATTAGACAGTCTGACCACTCTCTAAACTCCCTCCATTCTTAGCTGCTGGACCACACTCTCCTGATTCTCCAACTGCCTCATTTTTGTTGGTTCCTGTGTTTCAGAGCTTGTACTTAGCCTTCTTCTTTTTTCTCTCATCCATCCCTAATGCATTTGTTGTCACCCATGTGTTAATGGATGTGACATTTACATCCCTAGTGAAGACCTTCTCTTCTGAACCTCAGACTCATAGATACAGATTCCTGTTAGTCATTTCAACTAGGCAATGGAGCTCCGGCCATTGCAAATGTAGTCCAACTCAAATTTATTTCCTGAACAATTATTGTGCAAAGAACTTGGGCAACACAAAGGCCTCACAGAGGCCCTATAGAGAGAAATTTAACATAAAATTTTGGAAAAGTTCAGAATGTTCTAAACTGAACTAGTCATATTCCTCTGACACAGGATATAAGATTAAGATACCACTCAACCTCAAACCACAGAGTCACCTATAATGGTACCTTAACTCCACATACGCTGTTTCAAATCTAGCCAATCCTCTCTCAGTGTCGTGAAATCTGTTACCTCCTCTCCATTCCCACAGTTACAACCTAATCTGGCCCTTGTAACCACTTGCTGGACTACAGCAACAGCCTTCATGCTGTCACCCTAGTTCCAATCGCATCTCCCTCCAGCCATTCTCCATGCGTCAACACTGTGGAAAGAGGGAAAGTTTTAGTCATTACAGCTTTACCACTAAAACATTTTAAATCATCTTCACATATTTTATACAAAAGAGTTGATACTTGGAACTGAATCTTAATGGAGTTTACCAGAGAGACAAGGATAAGAAAGGAGATTCTGGCCAGGTGGTGGCTCATGCCTGTAATCCCAGCACTTTGGGAGGCCAAGGTGGGCGAATCACCTGAGGTCAGGAGTTCAAGACCAGCCTGGCCAACATGGTGAAACCTCGTCTCAACTAAAAATATAAAAATTAGCCAGGCGTGGTGGCAAATGCCTATAATCCCTGCTACTTGGGAGGCCAAGGTAAGAGAATCACTTGAACCCAGGAGGCGGAGGTTGCAGTGAGCTGAGATCGCACCACTCCACTCCAGACTGAGCAACAGAGTGAAGCTCTGTCTCAAAATTAAAAAAGAAAAAAAAAAACACACAGATAGAGGGTCTACAGGTAAGTGTGTGGCTGGAGTCTGGGTATGGGGAATAGAGCAGCAGGAAATGATATTTTTACAAGGGCCCCATACAAAGAAATACAGACTTTGATCGGCAGGAAAGAAAACTAGTTGCTTACTTTACTGATTTTCAGGCATTGCACTACAAATTTTAAATTTACTTTTAATATACAGTAAATATTTTTAAGAGAGGCACTGTCCCTGTTTCACCGAAGAGGAAACTAAGAAACAAGGAACTGAGGAAAGATCACTTGAGTTGATCCATTTTTCTACCGCTGCCTACCTCGAGAAGCAAACTGTATCTCAACATATCATCTCTTCCTACAGTAGGCCAGTTGGTCCTGAAGTTTACACTAAGTTTACATGAACTACAAACATCTACACGCTACTGACATTTAGTGGGTAGAGATCAACGATGCTGCCAAATATACTACAACACACAGGACATCTCTCCTCCCCCCATAACAAAGAATTATCCCATTCAAAATGTCAATAATGCAGAGGTTGAGAAACCCTCAGTCTAAATAAAGCAAAGTAACTGCAAATTTAAGTTAAATCATTTTTCATAATTTAGATTCTATAAGTAATTGAAAAAAGTACAGTATTTCAACGAAATAACTGATGCAAAATAATCCAATAACTGAAGTTTAAAGAATGCATCATTAAATGATAATCAACTTAGGCTAACTGCACACTTTATTCAACTAGAGGCCCACTATATTCCTACTACACACAGTATAAAAAATGCAAAGGCCCTTAAGCCAGAGCATGCTTAAATTAGATATAGGGAGAAAGGGATCACCTGAGAACTCATTTGCAATTTGAGGGCCTTTAGAATTGTAAATGAGATGAAAGTTTTGAAACTGAAAAGTGACATGTGACTTTTGTTGCAAAAAACTAGCTATGTTGACACAGACTGCAGGAGAGAGCCCAGCTGAAAGCCCATTACAGCAGCTAGCAGATGACTGAAGCTCGAATCACGGGAGTAAAGGGGAAGATGGTGAGAAATGGTAAGATTCTGGACATATTTCGAAGGTGAAGGCGGCAGGATTCTCCTCTGCCTTGGTCGTAGGTGTGAATAAGAGAAAGGCATTAAGGGTGAACAGTAAATATTAACAGCAACCACACAGCCATGCACCCTGGCCCCTCTGCCTTTTTTTTTTTTTTTTAAACGAGGGCGTTGGATCTGCCAGCAAGCAGGGAAAAAAAGGGACCTAAATATTAATAGCAACCACCCAGCCACGCACCCTAGCCCCTCCGCTTTTTTTCTAATTTTTTTTTTTTTACAAGGACGATGGATCTGCCAGCAAGGGAGAAAAAGGGGTCCTCACCTTCACTTCATCTTTCAGCTCCGGCGCCAGACTGAGCACGAGGAGGTAGTGGGCATAGGCGGTGCCGAAGTCCTGGACGCCCAGACAGTACTCGGCGCTCTGCAAGGACCGCGACACTAGCTCGTCCCGGCCGGCTGCCCCGGCGCTACCCCCGGGGTCTCGGCGGGACCTGGGCCGCGAGTTCGACATGACAGTCACCACTTGGATGGCAAAAAGGTAGATATTTTCTAAGCCTAACTAGGAAACTGTCTCGATGCTACACTCCCACGGACCAGACACCGGTTCAAGAACCAGTACAGGAACGTTACCCAACTCTACGGGTGAATCCGCCCACCCTAGCCCTGGCGGAAGCTCCGCCCTCTCCTGGCCCCGCGGGCGGCGCAGGCCGTGACGCACACCACACTATTGCAGACCAGGCCGGCGGCGCACGCTACGCTAACGTCAGCGCGCCCGACGTGGATACGTCGCTGCTGCCCATTCCCGTAGGAGCGACCACTGCGCGTGCGCATAGGAGACCGCGTATGTTACGACGCGTCCAGTCTCATGCCTTTTTTTTTCCAGCAGAGAGCAGACCTTTCCCTCCCTCTTGCGCTCAGAGCGTGTGTGGCTTTCGACTGCAAGAACCTATTGTACAGACCCAGGCAGCGCGAAGCGGCACCCGCTCATGAGGGACTGTCAAGTATTTGTTATGATGCTTAAAACATTTTGGATCGTGATGCACAAAATTTCAGGACCGGAGAAAACCTGGAGATAACAAAAGCATCTCAGATGTGGTAGAGAAAGTGCTTTCACAGGCATTTCAAATCATTCTCACAAAACCTGGCCAGGCGAACCTTTGGATCACACGCATCTTAATGATGGCAAACGTGATATATCCTGAGAAGTGACTTGCTCAAGGTCACACAACCAGCTAATGGCATAGGCATGGTTCAAATCCAAGTTCCCTGACCACCTATCTGTCCAGTTATAAAATGAGCTTAGGGGATATTTCACTGTTCCGTGTCTTATCACTGTGTAGTGGTTACATTAATACAAAGTTTTTCCACGTTCAAGTGTGGCCCCTAAGATACAGATTCGAAACTTTAAAAGGGAGGGGAGCATAGTTATTACAGCTGAAAAGTTATTTTAGTCCATATTTTCAAATACATGTATGAAGAATATCTTAAATCGAGCATTTGGCATATCAAATTAATACATTTTGAGAGCTCCTCCAATTCTCAAAAACACGTCAGGCCTTTTTGTCCTCTGATCCAATTATCTGAACTATCCTTTTTTCTGAGCACTGGCCTGTGTAAATTCTAATCAATTTTTCAGATTCCAGTTCACTAGATTGTGAGCTATTCTTAATCACTTTTGTGACCTTTGCACCTAGCGGAGTATGGTGCAAAGTAAGGACTTAGATTTTTATTTTTTGTTTTTTGTGTTTGTTTTGTTTTGTTTTTTTGAGAGGAAGTCTCGCTCTGTCGTCAGGCTGGAGTGCAGTGGTGCTATCTCGGCTCATTAAAACCTCCACTTCCGGTGCAAACGATTCTCCTGCCTCAGCCTCCCTGGTAGCTGGGACTACAGGGGGAGCGCCAGCAGGCCCAGTTAATTTTTGTATTTTTAATAGAGACGGAGTTTCATTACGTTAGCCAGGATGGTGATTTTTGTTTAATTTAATGCAAAGGGCCGGGCGCACTGGCTCACGCCTGTAATCCCAGCAAGTTGGGAGGCTGAGGTGGGCAGATCACTTGAGGTCAGAAGTTCAAGACCAGCCTGGCCAACATGTGAAACCCTGTCTCTACTTTTAAAAAAGTACAAAAATTAGCCGTGTTGTGGTGGGTGCCTGTAATCCCAGTTACTCAGGAGAATGAGGCAGGAGAATCACTTGAAACCAGGAGGCAGAGGTTGCAGTGAGCCAAGAGCACGCCATTGCACTCCACTGTGGGCAATAAGAGTGAAATTCCATGTCAATAATAATAATTTAATGCAAAGTATATCCCCACTCCAAGTTTTGCACGTAGACTTTCCCAGCTATCCATCTTCCTATTTCTCTCCTATACTTAATTGCTACTTTCTGTATGAAACAAGTTAGGACTTAATGTATGATAGTTCCTTAACAAGACTGAAACGTCTAAATCTAAGGCCTTTCTATTCCTAGTGGGAATCAACAGAACATGAAATGGCCATCAGACTTATTAAAAAAGAGCATTCTAGACCAAGCTTAGTCATTTCTAGCCTATCCAATGAACATTGCTTAAGATTATTTATTTTAAAAAGGCCTATTAAAACTACCTTTCCTACTTTAGTTACAAGAGCACTATAACCATCAAATGAGATAATATATAGAGAAACATTTTATATCTGACATACATATAATGTTATTGTTACCATTATTTAGAATCATTTAAAAATTATCTGGATTATTAAAGTAAAAATTAGGTTACTAACACCTGTAAGCATTTGATCAAAAGTGTATGCACCCATATCCTTCAAGAGTAAGATGTAGTGACCTGAAACCTCTTTCTAGAAAGCAGAAGGAAACCTCCCAGTCTTTCACTATAGAGAATTGGATTGGAGATGAATCACTGAAGCATAATCCTTCCAGTCAACTCTGTGCGTCTCTGCCTCAGCTGAATTATTTCACTTTACAAATTATCTTGTACTCCAGGGCATGTTTTCCACTCCCACAAGGGCAGGGTTTCTTTTATTTTGTTTTGCTCCATTTTGTTGTTTTGTCTGTTTGTTTCATTGAGATAACCTGAGTACCTAAAACACCTACATTGCATGACACTAATACTGAATGTATTTCTACCAAGTCAGTGGAGGACAAGAAATGGAGGAGGAACTTGGCAGGAAGTGGAGAAAGGGTAGAAAAGATATGAAAGAAGCCAACTTCATCATCACCACTGGAGTATCACCTGTAGGCAGTGATTGTCACTGAAAAGGTATGAGAAATGCTTTCCGGCCCATGTGAAATACTTCAGATAACTTTGTGAACTACCGGGTTCCACTGAGATAAAATATGATTAAGCTAGAGAAGGCACAGATTATTTGCATTTCTTTGTGATTTATCTATAGCATCAAGATATTCTGTACATAGAGTAGGTCATTTGAAAAAAATGAAATGATACAAATAACATGGAAAAGCTGGTCACCTTAAGAAACTGGAATTGGCTGGGTGTGGCGCCTCATGCCTGTAATCCCAGAGCTTTGAGAGGCCAAGGCTGGAGAATCACTTGAGGCCAGGAGTTCAAGACCAGCCTGAGCAGCATAGCAAGACTGCACCTCCACAAAAAAATTAAAACAAAAAAAGCTGGGTGTGGTGGCACACACCTGTGGTCCTAGCTACTCAGGAGTTTGAGATGAGAGGACCTCCCAGCAGTTTGAGGCTTCAGTAAGCTATGATTGCACCACTATAGCAACAGAGCAAGACCATGTCTCAAGTAAATAAATAAACAGGAATAGTAAATATATTTGATTACTGTTTTCTTTTCCTTTATTACCTCGGTACTGGTTGAGACTGAGTTACTTAAGATTGTTCATCTTTATGAAGATTAACTGAATTTGTTGTAATTACCTTTCATTCCTTTTGGAAGAGCCCTGTATACAAAGGCAGAATGTAGATTCTACTTCTTTATTCTTAATCAAAGATTTATTTAGAAATATTGAAAGCATCACTTTTTTGTTGACAGTAGCCCTTTTGCCCCTCACAACTGTGATATTTACCTTTGAGAGTCTATTTGGTTTCTTCCTTTACATTTCCTTTTCACCCTCTTTTAGGATTCTAAGAAAACCCTCAGTGATATACAAAACCACTGCTGACTGGGAAGCAGGTTCAAATGTGTTTGTGTTTCATCATATTCTGGGCACCTTGTCGACAAATCGCACATGCCAAACACAGAAGTAAAACCAGCTGAAGGGTATCAGTCAACTTTCCAATGTGCAAAAGTTAAAAATGCTCATAGAAAGTGTATTAACAAGGGGCTGGGAGCAGTGGCTCACACCTTAATCTCAGCACTTTGGGAGGCCGAGGTGGGCAGATGACTTGAGGTCAGGAGTTCAAGACCAGCCTTGGCAACATGGTGAAACTTTTTGTCTACTAAAAATACAAAAATTAGCTCAAGACAAGCCTGAGCAGCATATCAAGACTCCACCTCTACAAAAAAATTAAAATTAAAAAAGTTAGCTGGGTGTGGTGGCACACACCTGTGGTCCTAGCTACTTAAGAGTCTAAGACAGGAATAGCTGACATCCCAGCTATTCAGGAGACTGAGGTGGGAGGATTGTTTGAACCTGGGAGACAGAGCTGGCAGTGAGCCCAGATCATGCCACTGCACCCCAACTTAGGTGACAGAGCCAGACCCAATCTCTAAATTAATTAATTAATGAAAAATAAAAATAAAGCATATTAACAAGGAATAAACAGCTTGTTGGACACAAACTATCCTGTGTTTATGAATGTGGAGGTTTTTTTTTTTTTTTTTGAGATGAAGTCTCACTCTGTTGCCCAGACTGGAGTGCAGTAGCGCGATCTCAGCTCACTGCAACCTCTGCCTCTTGGGTTCAAGTAATTCTCCGCCTCAGCCTCCCAAATAGCTGGGATTACAGGCATCCACCACCATGCCAAGCTAATTTTTTTTTTTTTAATTTTGTAGAAACATGGTTTCACCGTCTTGGCCAGGCTGGTCTCGAACTCCTGGCCTCATAATCCACCCACCTTGGCCTCCCAAAGCCCTGGGATTACAAGCGTGAGTCACTGCACCCAGCTTGGTTCATTTTTCTTCTTTTTTTTTTTTTTCTTTTTAAAGACAGGATATCGCTCTGCTGCCCGGGATGGAGTGCAGTGGCAGGATTATAGCTCATAGCAGCCTCAGACTCTTAGGATCAAGTGATCCTCCCACTTCAAACTCCTGTGTAGCTGGGACTACAGGTCCCGACCACCACACACAGCTAATTTTTTAATTTTTTGTAGAGATAGAGTCTTAGCATGTGGCCCAGGCTGGCCTCGAACTCCTGGCCTCAAGCAATCCTCCCACCTCAGCCTGCAAAAGTACTGCGATTACAGGTGTGAGCCACTGTGCCCTGTGAGGTTTATATCTTTTTCTGTGATCTGCTTTGTTTTATTTTTGGTTTTGAGCCCTGTTCTCAACTCTTCGTGCATTTTAGGATCATCTGGGAAGCTTTATTTATTTTTTTTTTCCGGGCGGAGTCTCTCTCTGTCACCCAAGCTGCAGTGTAGTGGGGTGATCCCGGCTCACTGCAACCTCCACCTCCTGGGTTCAAGTGATTCTTCTGCCTCAGCCTCCCAAGGAGCTGGGACTACAGGCACGCACCACCACGCCCAGCTAATTTTTTGCATTTTCAGTAGAGACAGGGTTTCATCATGTTGGCCAGAATGGTCTCGATCTCTTGACCTTGTGATCCACCTGCCTCGGCCTCCCAAAGTGCTGGAATTACAGGCATGAGCCACTGCGCCCAGCCTTGGGGAGCTTTTAAACAGTATCAGTGCCTAGACTTCATCCCCAGAGATACTAATTTAACTAGCCTAGAATGGGGTTGGGCATGAGTATTTTTGCTATAGTTATCTATAGATTTAAAGACACATGGTGCCTTGTGTCTGTAATCCCAGCACTTTCAGAGGTTGAGGCAAGTGGATCACCTGAAGTCAGAAGTTGGAAACCAGCCTGGTCCAACAAGGTGAAATCCCATCTCTACTAAAATATAAAAATTAGCCGGGCATGGTGGTGCACACCTGTAGCCCTAGCTACTTGGGAGACTGAGGCACAAGAATCACTTGAACCCTGGAGGTGGAGGTTGCAGTGAGCCAAGATTGCACCACTGCACTCCAGCCTGGGTGACAGACTGAGACTTTGTCTCAAAAAAAAAAAAAAATTAAAGATACTTTCTTTAAGAGACATGTTGTAAGACATAAGGTCAATGTTTAATGTAGGGAGTGAAAATGTAATTTGTTTATGCCCTGTTGGAATTGTGAGGATTCTCTCAGTTGAATTCTTTTGAATTTAAGTGATTATTATATGATGAAGAATAGAATGTTCACCTTACTGAATTACCTGTTAAGAGAAAATTGTATAATTGGTCAACAAAATACTATGGCTACAGACCAACTGTTGGGCATTTACATTGATACATTCTCACTGCTAGTAATTCCAGCAGCTTTTTCAATCTATTAACAATTAGGATACTTTGTTGTTTTACAATAGCCTTTTTCTAATTGTTCCATATGCAATTTCAAAATCTAGAACTCAACATTAAATATAAAATTGTAATAATGGCCAGACCAATGCTGGGCTTAGAATCTGAGTGTTCTGAGTGTACAAGGTCCTATAATAATGTGACAGCAGAGTTCAGAGACAATATGAGGGAAAATCTACTTGACTGCTACTCTGTACCAGGTCCATTCTCACTCTGCTTTAAGGAGCTACCTGAGACTGGGTAATTGATGAAGAGGTTTAATTGACACACAGTTCCACAGGCTTAACTAGAAGCATGACTGAGAAGCCTCAGGAAACATATAATCATGGCAGAAGATGAAGGGAAACAAGTACCTTCTTTACATGGAGGCAGGAGAGAGAAGGAAGAGGAAAGTGCCGCACACTTTTAAACCATCGGATCTCGTGAGAACAAGAACTGCCCCCATGATCCAATCACCTCCCACCAGGCTCCTCCCTGACATGTGGGGATTACAATTCGACATGAGATTTGGATGGGGAGACAAAGCCAAACCAGATCACCCAGTTTAGGCAAAGCATCCTTTTTGAATTTCTCATTGTCCCCTGTTCATAATGCTGTTTTAGCGCTTACCCTATTATGTTAAAATGATCTGTCTCTTCCTGACTAGAAAATGAGTTCCTAGGCCTCAAGGAAGTATGTCTTATTCATTTTTCATCACTAATGTTCAAAATCGTAACTAGAATAAAGGAAGTAATTAAATATCTGATTAACTTGAGATGGAGGCACTGAAGGAGAATTAGAGAAAGAGGAAGAATTGAAAGATGTGTCAGAGGCCGGGCATGGTGGCTCACACCTGTAATCCAAGCACTTTGGAGGCCAAGGCGGACGGATCACCTGAGGTCGGGCGTTCAAGACCAGCCTGACCAACACGGTGAAACCCTGTCTTAAAGAAAGAAAGAGAGAGAGAGAGAGAGAGAGAGAGAGAGAGGGAGAGGGAGAGAGAGAGAGAGAGGGAGAAGGAGAGAGAGAGAGAAAGAAAAGATGTGTCAGAAACAAAGACTAGCGGTCTTAAAACAACTACATGATAGGAATAGCAGGGACATAAGAAAAAGGGAGAAATTGAAGGTGATGCCAGTACTTTTGAAACGAGCAACCAGGTGGTGCCATAAACCAGGATGTGAAGTATAGGGAAGGGAGATGAACAAATTTGAAGAGAAAAATGATTAGTTACGTTAACGAAAATTAAGACTGTTGAAAGAGAAATAATTTGATAAAGGTTTACTGAAAGCCAAATATGAAGATTGACCCAGGAAGACACATCAACCAAGTTGAGAGTGTTCCAGAGTTTGTTACAAATGGGAAGGCTTTTATAAGATAGTATAGGAAAAGGTAGGGGGACTTCTCATACTGCAGTTGTATTTTTTCATTGGCGGTGTAACACAGAGGTAATATTCATTGGCTGCAGATTGCAACTTACGGGCTAAAACGTCTGTGTGCAAGACAATCAGTAAAACTTTATGATTCTGGCCAGGCACAGTGGCTCACACCTGTAATTCTAGCACTTTGGAAGGCTGAGGTGGATGGATTGCCTGAGCTCAGGAGTTTGAGACCAGCCTGGGCAACATGGCAAAACCCCGTCTCTACTAAAAATACAAAAAATTAGCTGAGTGTGGTGGCACTTGCCTGTAATTCCAACTATTGGGGAGGCTAAGGCACAAGAATCACTTGAACCTGGAAAGCAGAGGTTGCAGTGAGTGGAGATCATGCCACTTCACTCCAGCCTGTGGGACAGAACAAGACTGTCTCAAAAAAAAAAAAAAAAACACTTTATGATTCAAAAATAAAAATAAATCAGCATTCTTTTTAGTGTTATAATTACAGGTGTGAGCCGCCATGCCTGGCCAGAATCATAAAGTTTTACTGATTGTCTTGTACGCAGACATTGTAGCCTATAAGTTGCAATCTGTTAGTAGGTTATACATTAATCAGTATGTCAACAATTTGAGGAATTCATAAGATTCTTTCTTCAAGGACAGATATCACCATGAATCACAAGACCTTAAAGAAAACTAACAAATGTGGCCTGTAGTTTATCAGTTAAATGGCTGTGTTTGAGGTATCTGGACATCAAGTGAAGATGTCCAGTGGGCAGATGAGAAAGTATGTTTAGAGCTCACCAGACATATCTGATCTAGATGTAAGTATTTGGAGAGTTTTTGTTTGTTTGTTTGTTTGTTTGTTTCTTGAGACAGAATCTTACTGTGTCGCCCAGACTTGGTGCAATCACTGCCAACTGCAGCCTCAACCTCCCAGGCTCAAGCAATCCTCCCACCTCAGCCTCCAGAGTAGCCAGGACTGCAGAAACATACCACCACACCTGGCTAATTTTTGTATTTTTTGTAGAAATGAAGTCTCTGCACGTTGAACAGGCTGGTCTAGAACCCCTGGGCTCAAGTAATCCTCCTGCCTGAACCTCCCAAAGTGCTGGGATTACACATGTGAGCCGCTGTGCCCAGCTGGAAGTTTTAATTAAGTCAATAGGTTGAAGTTCTAGCGATGATTATAATTCTTCAGGAAAAGTGTTAGAGAGAGGAAATATGCATCATAAAATGCAGAATGAGGAATGAGCAGGGAAGCCTCCTCTGAAATTGCTAATAGAAGAAAGTAAGATATCAGACAAAATGAATAAGATTTTACAGAAATGGCTTATAAATGAGTTGCCAGTAGGACCAGGATCTCTCATAAATCTAGTCAGAGTAATAGCATATGGAAAAAATAAATATTAAAAATGTGAATACATTACATTTTTCTCAATATAGTAGTCCTCCTTATCCATGAAGGATACATTCCAAGACCCTCAGGTGATGCCTAAAACCATGAATACTAACAAACTCTATATAGACTATTTTTTTCTTATACATACATTTATATGATAAAGTTTAATTAGGCATAGTAAGAGATGAAAATTAGGCCAGGTGCAGTGGCTCACACCTGTAATCCCAACACTTTGGGAGGCCGAGGTGGGTAGATCATTTGAGGTCAGGAGTCCAAGAACAGCCTGGCCAACATGGTGAAACCCTGTCTCCACTCAAAATACAAAACTTAGCTGGGCATGGTGGCAGGCACTTGTAATCCCAGCTACTCAGGTGGCTGAAGCAGGAGAATTCCTTGAACCTGGGAGGCAGAGGTTGCAGTAAGCTGAGATCGCACCACTGCACTCCAGCTTGGGTGACAGAACAAGACTCTGTCTTGGAAGAAAAAAAAAGAAATTTTAAAAAGAGCAAACTAAACCCAAAGCAAGCAAAAGTGTGAAAATAAATTAGAAAATAGAAAAACAATAGAGAAGATAAATCAAAAATCAATTCCTTGAAAAGATTAACAAAATTAGCAACTTTAGCTAGTCTAAACAAGAAAAAAAAGAGTCAAATTACTAAAATAATAAATGAAATATGAGACATTACTACCAGTCTTACAGAAATAAAAATAATTAAATAAAATACTAGGAAAAAATTGTATGACAACAAATTAGACAACCTAGATGAAATGTACAAATTCCTGGAAATACACAAATTAGCAAAACTGACCTATGAAGAAATATAAAATCTAAATAAACCTATAACAAGTGAAGAGATAAAGCTAATTTTTTTAAAACTTTCAACAAAAAAGCCAGGACTCAGCTGGGTATAGTGACTCACATCTGTACCCCTACCACTTTAAGAGGCCAAGGTAGGTGTACTGCTTCAGTTCAAGAGTTTGAGACCAGCCTAGGCAACATGGCAAGACCCTGTCCCTACCAAAAAAAAATTGTTTTCTAATTAGTCAAGCATGGTGACACTTGCCTGTAGTCCCTAGCTATTCCAGAGACTGAGGTAGGAGGATCACTTGAGCCCAGAAGGTTGAGGCTGGAGTGAGCCATGATCATCCCACTGCACTCTAGGCTGGGTGACAGGCTGAGACCCTGTCTCAAAAAACAAACAAATCCCAGGACCAGATGGCTTTACTAGTATGTTCTATCAATTATTTTTAAAAGATTAACATGAACTGACATCAGCAAGACAGCCAGGAGTTGCCTGATGCTCTTATTCCTTGCAAAAATGAAATAGAACCATAAATAAACAGCACTATTTCAACTCAAATGACTGAAGAAGTACACTGGAAAGCGCAAATCGCCTTACATCTACAACGCTCTGTCCCTCAATAGGATTGGCTCAGGGCCAGGGAAGTCTTCCTCTGGGGAAAAGATAAGCTGGAGATTTCCAGTGATTCCCATTACCACCATAGATGTCAGCAGTCCTTCCCACAGGAGAGTCCCCTAGTTTTCACAGGTTCCACATCCAGTTTAGAGAGTTGCCAGTTTATATGGCTGCATTGCTCCAGAGTAGGAACCCACATTGTGCACCCCCATCCCCACAACCTAAAGTGCTACAGCATGGTGCCATCTTGAAAATGGACCCACTGCTAAAGTGTGTCCTCTCCTGGAGGCCAATATTCACTGCCTCTCTCCATTCCTGAGACCCTCTCATCATTCTACCACATAACCACAGGATCTTACAGCACCGCTACACCAGCTGCCTGGAGCCTAGGCCTGACAGAACGGCTGAGACTTTGGGGCACCCAAATCCATGTTTCACCTCACCCCTAAAAAGGTGAACCTGCACCGTCAGGTGCTGGGTGCAGTGGCTCACACCTGTAATGCCAGCACTTTGAGAGGCCACGTTGGGTGGATCACTTGAGGTCAGGGGTTGGAGACTAGCCTGGCCAACACGGAGAAACCCCATCTCTACTAAAAATACAAAAATTAGCTGGGTGTGGTGGCGGGCACTTGTAATCCTAGCTACTCAGAAGCCGGGGCAGGAGAATCACTTGAACCCAGGAGGTGGAGGTTGCAGTAAGCCAAGATCGCCATTGCACTCCAGCCTGGGTGACAGAGAGAGAATCCATCTCGCAGAGAGAGAGAGAGAGAGAGAGAGAGAAGAGCAGTGGTTATCAGAAAGTAGAAGAGAGGAGGAGGGAATGACATTGGTCAAAAGGTACAAAGCTACAATTAGATTGGAGGAATAACTTCTGGTATTCTATTGCACAGTAGGGTAGCTGCTCTGATGCAAGGTATTGTATATTACAAAGTAGGTAGAAGAGAGTTTTTAAATGTAATCAGCACAAAGATGATCAATGCATGAGATGATGAATGTGCTAACTAACCTAATGCAATCATTATATAACATATATGTGTATTGAACTGTCAAATCATACGCAATCAGCACATACAATTATAATGTGTCAACTAAAAAATATTTTAAAAATATTAACCAAGCTTTTCTAAAAGTCTTCAAAAAAATAGAAGGGAAAGGAACACTAAATTTAGTCTGTGAATCCAGTAATACCCTGATACTAAAGACAGACGCAATATTTAAAGAAAAGAAAATTAGAGAATAATATCTCTTATGCATAGATATGTAAATATTCTCAATAAAAAGCTAGCAAACCAAATGCAGCAGCACATAAAAAGGATTATACATGATCATCAAATGGAATTTGTCCCAGGAATGCTAGGCTGATTTAACTTATAAAAATCAATCAATGTAACATACCATAGTAATAGAATGAAGGGGGAGAAAACCCATGTAATCCTATCAATAGACCCAGAAAAAGTGGCATCTAAATCCTTTTTATGACAATAGCACATAAGAAACTAGGAATAGAAGAAAACTTTCTAAGTCTGATACAGAGCGTCTATGAAAAGCCCAGAGATAACATATGTAATAGTAAAACACTAAAAACATTCCTCCTAAAATCAGAAATAAGACAAGGTTATCAACTCTCACCATTCTATTCAACATTGTGCTGAAGTTTCTAGCTAGAGCAATTAAACAAGAAAAAGAAACAAAAGGTCTACATATTTGAAAGGGAGATATAAAATTATCACTTTTTGCAAGTGAAATAATCTTACATAGAGAAAACTCCAAAGGATCTATAAAAAAACTCTTAGAGCTACTAAACAAGTTCAAGATCATTGCAGAATATAATATTTAGAAATCAGTTATATTTCTGTGCATTGATAGTGAACAATCTGAAAATGAAATAATAAAACAATCTCACTTATGAAAGCATTAAAAGAATAAAATACTTGGAAATAAATTTAACGTAGTAAGCTTGTACACTAAACGCTAAAAAACATTGGGCAGGCATGGTGGCTCATGCCTCTAATCCCAGCACTTTGGGAGACCGAGGTGGGCGGATCACCTGAGGTCAGGAGTTCAAGACCAGTCTGGTCAGCATGGTGAAACCCCGTCTCCATAAAATACAATTTTTTATGGTGTTAGGTCTTATGTTTAAGTCTTTAATCCATCTGGGGTTAATTTTAGTTTAAGGTGTCAGGAAGGGATCCAGTTTCTGCTTTCTGCACATGGCTAGCCAGTTTTCCCAAAACCATTTATTAAACAGGGAATCTTTTCCCCATTGCTTGTTTTTGTCAGGTTTGTCAAAGATCAGATGATTGTAGATGTTTGGCGTTGCCTACGAGGCCTCTGTTCTGTTCCATTGGTCTATATCTCTATTTTGGTCCCAGTACCATGCTGTTTTGATTACTGTAGCCTTGTAGTGTAGTTTGAAGTCAGGTAGTGTGATGCCTCCAACTTTGTCCTTTTTTGCTTAGGATTG
>CAUYLG010009739.1:0-18051 GCA_963573385.1 Cacajao melanocephalus
CACACTCCTGACCTCAAGTGATCCACCCGCCTTGGCCTCCCAGAGTGCTGAGATTACAGATGTGAGCCACTGCGCCCAGCCGTAGCAGTCTTTAATAACTTTTGTGAATGTTCAGAAATTCCACACGATAAGAAGCTGTTGGTCAGTCCTAAATCAGATATACACACACACACACACACACACACACACACACAGAGAGAGAGAGAGAGAGAGTTCCCGAATCAGCTCGCTCTCTCTCTCTCTCTCTCTCTCTATATATATATAAGCTAATTTTGTTTTTAATTAAAAACATTAAATTGCAAAATTTAGCCCTGGGTTTGGTGCCGGAGCTAAATGTCTCCCTCCACAGTTTGACTGAAAGGACAGGAAACTGGGCTGGCGGTTGGCGCCTTGCTCAGCAGGGCTGCGGTTCGGGTGCCACCCACCCACCCTTTTTCCCAGCCCAGCCGCACGTCCGTCCCTGCCGGGAAGCCCTCGAGCTTGGCCCCTCTTTCCCGCGAGAGTCTCCTGGCGGGTCCGGGGGCTGTTCCCACCGGCTTCCGCGTGGCGGCGCCGCCGCCTCGGTGCCCGCAGTGGGACCCCTGGACGCTACGGCCTCGGAGCGCGGAGCGCAGGCCCGGCCCCTAGTCCTCGATGGAGATGGACTCGTGCGGAAGGCGGGAAAATCGCTCGCTGTGGGGCTGCCTGGGAGGGAGACGCTGGGGCAAGAGCGAACCCAGGCACGTCTGAAGAACGCGGGCCCGGGTCCCTGACCCGCCTCCGCCTGCGGGAACCTTGAGCGCCCCCAGCGCCGGGGAGGGGGCGGCCCCTGCCGACCCCGAGCCCCGTCTCCCGTCTCCCGTCTCCCTGCTGGGGCCTCCGCAGTCTGCAGCCGCGCCCTCAGCTCCGCGGGCCTCCGGGTCTTTGCCTCGGAATCTCCAGCCCGGGGCGGCTCCTTCCAAGCCCCGCGGATCGCGGGCTCTGGGTTCTGTTCTGATTCCACACCTGGGGAATCACCGCTGGGGCTCAGACCGCGCCCTCCTCGCCTGGTCCCAAAACGCCTGGCAGGGCCCTGGCGAAGGGGGCGGAGACCAGCGACCTCCTCCAGGCTGGCGGGCGTTTACGAAGCGTCCCCTCCGCGCGCTCTCCGCGGCGAGCTGCGCCTGGCCCGGTCCCTCCCCTGCGCGCGCCAGCTCCTCTGCCCTGCGATCCCCGCCTCCCCCAGCAGAGGCCGCGCCCGCCCGGGAGAGCGCGGCCTCCACCACCCGCTCTTCCCGGAACGGAAGCCGCGGCCCCTCTCCCCGAGACGCCGCGAGGCGCTCCCACCCACCTCTCTGCAGGCGAGGCTCCGGCTCCGGCCCTCACCCCCAGGGCGAGCCCCCTGAGCCACGCGAGACAGGAAACCAGGTTGTGAGCGTCCTTACCCCAAATGTGCTGGAATCAAGGGGAGGGAGTCCCGGCTTATCAGAGTTGGGCCCTAAAACCAGCATTTCATATAAATGAAAACCACCAATTGCCAGATGACTCAAATCCCGAAAGGATTTCCCTTCTGCACATCAACAAACCATCCCCAGGAAAGGCAGCGCAGCCCCTTCCGCAGAGAACCAGAGGAAGGCGGGCGCCGGCAGCCAAGCCAAGTGAATGCGGCTCTGGACTCCCTTCGGCAGGCGGGAAAAGGGGTCTCACCTCATGGGGGTCCGGAGTTAGGACGTCTGGGCCCAGCAGAGGGACTGTGTCCGTGAGTCCTCAGGACATCCATGCGTGCAGGAGGGACGCCCCGACCCAGCAGCCTCTGGCACACACCGCAGGGCGGGCAGCGAGGAAGTCTCTCGTGTTTTACTCTCGTCCGAAGGGTTCCCAGCTGAGTGGGAATCCCAGCCACTCTGGAACCGCCTTCAGCTGGAATTTAGTCTCGTCTCTAACCGTCTCCGAAATTAAACTAAATGGTTGCCAGGCCCTCACCTGCACCGTATCTGAAGCTGAGGCGCGGCAGGTGGCCAGCCTTTCAGCTGCACCCAACACGCAGGTGTGAGCTCCTCCGCCCTGCCCGGGGTCCACGTTCCTCTGGGTTTTACTTTGATTTGGGTACTGCCGTCTCCCCTAAGTTCTGCTTCCCCTCACCGGGGTTACATGTAAAGGCCTTCCAGAGGGTAGAGACTCATCTATCCCAGGCCGGAAACCCCCAGGGGCCCTGGCACCAAGACGCTGAGAATCGCACAGGAAGCAGCAGGGCCCGTGAGCGGCTCACTGACGTCACACCCCTGAGCCTGGTGTTGGAGACCAAAGAATTACCACTCTGTTGATGTCACAAACAATAGCTATTTGTTACAAGACACTGCTTGGAAATTGTTGCACTATATATCATGCTGCCATCGGTCTTCTAAAACTCATATAGGTCGTTTATCAATTAATTTGCCCATGTGCATGGACCTCATTTGTCACACTGCAGCAAGCTTTTGGGACCCTGAGATGTCTCCCACTTGCACACATTTATGATTGTGTAATTCTGGTCCTGGGGTGTGAGTGCTTCTTCCTGACCGTCTCTGAAGCTTTGGCTCAGGTTTGGGTGAAGAGGAGTTGAGAATGCATGAAAAGACACGCACTCAAGCTTCACCAAGCACTAGCCTTGCACGGCACGCAGCGCCTGGCAGGGCCAAGCAGCTCCTGGGGACTGGCTGCTGCCACACATCCTGACGTGGCGCCTGGAGGGGCTGCTGGGATGGACCCACAGCTCACATCACTCCTGTTAGGGTCATTCCAGTCACTGATCAAAGGAAGACATCACGATGCCTCATCTCCAGCCTGCCCACTCCTGGGAAGGAGTGAGAGTTCACAAGCGCCTGGGCATGCAAGAGTCAGTCACAGAGCACAGGGTGGGGGCCCAGGAGGCCTGCGGCCACCCTGTGATGAATCTCCACCGATGAGGACCCAGCCCCAGAAAGTCCAGCTCCTGCCCTCCTCCCATGATCCAGCAGCAAGGTGGGAATGTGAGGCCCGGGGCGCTTTGCAGAGTGCCTCGTGGAACTCCAGTTGTCAATGTCCCTGAAGGCACAAGCCTGGCCCATGGACACTCAAGAAATGCAGGTACTCACCCAGGTGACATAACAGCAGAGACCCCCGAGAGGACTCGTGCTACCTCCCCCAGAGCCTGGAGCATAAAGAACACACTGGAAAGCCCTAACTGACCTCCGCCTCATTCTGTGTCCAAAGCCACTGCCTCCCCATATCCTCACAGTACCAAGCCGCCAAGAGCTGCTCTGCTTGGCCTTTATTGGCCCCAGAGCTCTAACACCACAGCTTTAATATGGCCCAGTGCAACACTTCAATTTAGCAGCCTTCTCCAATGCCAGCAAACAGCCATAAAACTCAGAGGTCAGCTTAGGGTTGGCAGCAGGTGAGTTATAAGCCAGCGTTGGAGGGAGGGAAATAGGTAGGTTTCTGCCCTCTGAGACCTTTCTAGACATTGCTGCTCTTTTATTCACTTGCAGCCTCAGCAGTACAAGGCGTGGAACGGGGAGAATGAGAGGCAAACAGCCTGGGCCCAAATCACGCAGTGGGGAACAGCCGTCTTTTCGAGCCATCACCTCCCCTCCCTCCCCTCAATAAAATAAATCTGATTCACGTTGAGTCATTCACAGATTCTCTGAATTCATCTCTCCAGCTAAATTGCAGAGATGGGGTAGTGTCGGCTCCGGATAGAGTATGTTGAGTTGATACAGCTGGACCCGCTGCAAGGAATGGCTCTAATTGATACCCTCGGGGCAGATGGGATGGAGCGGAGTCAAAATGCTTTGCAGGGAAACTTTTGGCCACCACCCTCCCTGGTAACCTGATTATTTGAAATTGCATGGAGCAGAAAGAAGAGTAGAGTTTGCCAAATTGTGCTTTCCAGAAATCAGTTTTGCAGGATATCAATTGTAGTAACATGGGGGGAAAGGGTTTGTTGTGGTTATCGTCATTGTTACGTGGAGGCTTGTGGAAGCTGTTAAGATACAAATGTGCATTGTGAAGCTCCAGGAAAGGCATTAAGCAGTCAGCACCTTTCCCACAGCCTCTGAGACTGCTGCTCTGACCTACAGTGCCGTGTGGCCCCGCAGTGGCCTCTCCCCTGACCTGACCGTGGTCTGTTGTCTTCCGCCACCACACCAGCCCGAGTGATGCTGTCCGATCAGAAGGGCAATGAGCTCACTCCTCTGTTCCAAGCCCTCCAGAACCTTCTCAAGCCACTTGGGGAAAGAGCTAAAAACCTTACCTTGGTCTGGAACATCTACACTTTGCCCTCCCTCTTCTTCTTCTTTTTTTTTTTTTCTTGTTAATTGTTGTTATTGAGACCAGGTCCCACTATATTGCCCAGGCTGGTCTCAAACTCCTGGGCTTAAGTGGTCTGCCGGCCTCAGCCTCCCAACATGCTGGGATTACAGGTGTGAGCCATCGTGCCCGGCCCCTCCTTCTTCCTCTTGCTGTTTCTCAAACCCCCGGTCGACTTGTCCCCCAGGTCCTTTGTCCGGTCCCTCAACCTGGACGCTCATCCCCACGTTGTCCACCTCCTTATCCCTCACCTGGGTCAGCGCTTCCCCGAGACCTCCCTGTGCCGACTAGCGCTGCTCCCATGCCCATCTCCCACCACACTTTCTTTTTCTTAACGCCAAATGCTGCTTAATAGAACATGATCTGTCTCTCCAAGAGAACGTGAGCCACTACACCCAGATCAGGGTCTTGGTCTTGTTCACGTTGTATTTCCAGCACCCACCAGTGCACGTGTTAGGGATCCAGTCAAGGTATATTTGACAACAGTGTCTATACCACAGGTTCTTTCGGGAGGCCGACATTCCATCGCCACTCTTCCTGGAACTTAGAAAAATCTTAGCTCTTGCCCCTGCCATGCTAACCGCTGTGTGGCTTTGGGTATGTGACTGCCCCTCTCTCTAAAGTCAGAGGGTTGGGCTCAATCCGGAGTTACCAGCTGAGTGTCATCAGGGGCCAGAAAGAAATGACGTTGTGATGTAGACAAGGGGTCAGACAAGAGGGAGTGGCAGGGATTGAGGTGAACTGGAGAGTCTACATGGATACCTAAAAATATTTAAAATTGGTCAAGTGCTGTCTACAAGAAATACTTCTGCAGGCCACAAATAAGTCATGTGAGGGCCACACGCTCCCTAAAGCTCACTTCACAGAAAACTTCTCAATTCCGAGATCTGTATGAACTGGGACAAATCATTCCCCCAAATAAATCTGTTTTCATTGGTTGTTTGGAAAATAATTTATTGTAGGGTACAGGTTTCAGGGATCCCCAAAGTAGCTGGAGACATAGTCACAGGGGTCCTTCCAGGGACCTCAGCCAAAGGATTCTGTTCCCTTCAGCCTACTGACTCCAGTTATGAGACGTGCTATCCTTCGAGCACAGGCTCCTCTGTTCCTCCACCCTTGGCTTAGTCTCTGAGTGCCTGCTTTCAAATTCCAGTGGGAGGAACCTTTGGGCCTGTCTCAGAGCCAGCTCCGGAGCAGCAATGGCCCAAGAAGGGCCAGGACATGTGGTCCAATCCTAGCCGCATAAGCACACTTAGGCAGTGTGATAGACTTTGGCTGTGTCCCCACCCAAATCTCATCCTGAATTGTAGCTCCGTAATTCTCATGTGTTGTGGGAGGGACCTGGTGGGAGATAATTGAATCATGGGAGCAGTTTCTCCATACTGTTCCCGTGGTACTGAATAAGTCTCACAGATCTGATGGTTTCATAAGGAGAAACCCCTCTCACTTGGTTCTCATTCTTTCTTGCCTGCCACCATGATTGTAAGGCCTCCCCAGCCACGTGGAACTGTGAGTCCACTAAACTTCTTTTTCTTTATAAATTACCCTGTCTCAGGTACGCCTTTATCAGCAGCGCAAAAACAGACTAATACACACTGGATGGGGGTGAGCAACAGAACTTCCCCATACAAGATCAAAATGGACAGTTTCAAGTTTCCCAGTTATATTTTCTCTGGACAGTTCTGGTTTTCCGTCTTTCCAGTGACACCCGCAGGCTGTGATTGCTGCTTTCTTCCCCTCCTGGTTCATAGATGTGTCCAAAGCAACAGCCTCCCATATCCTCACAGCACTAAGCCACTAAGAGCTGCTCTGCTCGGCCTTTATTGGCCCCAAAGCTCTAAAACCACAGCCTTAATATTGCCCAGTGCAACACTTCAAAGTCCTGGCGCCCCTCCGGTGGGCGTGGCTTCCCACCAGCACCCGAAGGGCTGCCTGACTCTGTCTGCCTGGCATTTTTCTGTTGGGTGGGAAGGGAGCCTTGGCCACTGAGCACATGGACACAGCATTCTCCCGTGACCAGCAGTGTTGCCTCTTTGTCATTCATTCTCAGCACATATGAGATGTCATGGGACTTTATGAGTGCTAAATCAGTTTTATTGGCCATATGATTTGATTGATCTTGTTAGACCTGACAAGAAATCAATTGGAAAAAAATATATGTACCTTCCCGGAATATGCTCTCCACTTTAAGGTAAAAGAACAATCTAACACACGAGAGGAAAATCCAAGAAGCAGGCTTGGTGAAATATCACCACACCTGTGACCTGCAAAGAGGCTACTTTATGACCTCCAGAACCCAGAAGGAAATGAGGAGGGAGGCAGATGAAAGGGACTCCATAAATTTAGGAATGTCACCTGCAGAGGGCCCTGAGAGCTTCAGAAAACAGGAGGGGCACCGTGCCCAGATGTTCTCCAGGCTCCTACCACAAACACCAGAGACGATGGCATAGCTATGGAAGTCACACGAGAGACTTGAGACCCCCAGAGAGGTGGTAATGTCAGTGTCCACCCACTGCCCCATGTGATAGAGGAAGGTCGTCTTGAATCACAGTCATGCTGACTCTGCCATTCTCTGGCTGGGTGACCTTGAGCCAATAATTTTCCTTCTCTGGCCCTCAACATGCTCATATGTAAAATAGGGACAGTGCAAATGCCACAGCAGACAACGCTGCAGCATGGCATGAGGCGGACGTGAGATCACATGTGCAGAGTACCACATAGCTCGGAACATACCAAGCCCCATACATGCTCGTGTGTGTGTGTGTGTGTGTGTGTGTGAAACAGAGTCTTGCTGTGTTGCCCAGGCTGGAGTGCAGTGACGCAATCTAAGCTCACTGCAACCTCCGCCTCCCGGGTTCAAGTGATTCTCTTGCCTCAGCCTCCTGAGTAGCTAGGATTACAGGCATGCACCACCATGCCTGGCTAATTTTTGTATTTTTAGTAGATACAGGGTTTTACCATGTTGGCCAGACTGGTCACTAACTACTGACCTCAAGTGATCCACCCGCCTTGGCCTCCCAAAGTGCTAGGATTACAGGCATGAACCACCGTGCCCAGCCACCATACATGCTTCTTGCTTCCTTGAGTTGCCGATTATGAAGGTAAATCCAGTGTTGATTCAACAGAGAGGCAGAATGACCCAGTGGAAGGAACCAGGCTGTGGAACCTAACAGACCAAGGTTCAAATGCGGATTCTCACAGCATGACCAGCTGTGACTCCCTAGGCCACTATTTCGCCTTTGTTTCTTTGTCCATAATAGGCCCTGTATCAGAATCACCTGTATTGCTTGGTAAAAGTTCCCATTTCTGAGGCTGGGTGTCTGTAATCCCAGCACTTTGGGAGACTGAGAAGGAGGGATCGTTTGAGCTCAGGAGTTTGAGACCAGCCTGGGCAACACAGCAAAACCCCATCTCTACAAAAAATAAAAATAAAAATTAACGAGGCATGGTGGAGCATGCCTGTAGTCCCAGCTACTCAGGCAGTAAGGTGCAGGGATCACTTGAACCCCAGGAGGTCGAGGCTGCAATGAGCCATGATTGTGCCACTGCACTCCAGCCTAGATGACACAGACCCTGTCTCAAAAAAAAAAGGCCCAATTTCTGGGTCCCAGGCTCACAGAATCAGACCCTCTAGGGGTGAGACCCTACCCACTAAATTTCTAACAAGCTCTCTCCACCCCCACTCCAGGTGGCTGATTTGCACAGTGGATTTGAGAACTACCAGGCATGTTGCAGGCAGGCTGGGACCGCTGTCACTGGCTCTCCAGTGGAGCCATTCATAAGAGGGGCTGAATTACCAAAGGTCCCTTGTAAGCCCCCAAGTTACCACCAGACACCTACACAGGGGATGCAGTCACCTCTGTGCCCTTCCCGTCCCTAGGCCTCCCTATCCTGCTGCCTGGGAGACTCTGTGGGCTCGAAAATAAAATTCAGAGGAGCTTTTTGAGACTCTGACATTTCAGAAGTGAAAGGTGCGAAGAAATTGAAAAGCAAGAACGATCTCCTCCCTCTGTGGCCGACACTCACCGCCCCGACCACTGCCAACACTGTTCTCTCCATTCCATTTTCTTTCTCACTTTTAATCATTTTGGTCAGATGAGACTTTAGAAATTCATCCTTAGAGTCTGATAGGGTCATTTTACAGGCAAAGAAGCACAGATTAAGAGATCTAGGAATTCTGGTTTTAAATTAATTGGGGTCTTTAGCAGCAAAATTCAGAACAAATGAGAAATTGGTATTTTCAAAATGCCAATATCTAAAGAATTCAGGGGTTGTGAGTCAATCTCACATTTCTGTTAATTGGATAAATTAATTCTGTTAATTGGATAAATTAACCTTTTCTCTAAGCTCCCCCCCCCCAACAACTGTGACAATGGGGTGGAGGGGGGAGAAGTAGCTACCTGGAACATGGGACATGTCTCATAACGCCAGCCTGGGTGGAGAGCCACAGTGGATGGATGGATACTTAAGGTTCCCTGAGGGTCCTAGGACGGCGTTGGGTAGGAAAAGAGTGGGCTACAAAGTGAGACAGGCTGCGAGGAAAGAGATAAAAGGATTAGAATGAGAACTTCATCTAGATTGTTTGGCAACATTGAGACACTACTGCATACCTATCAGAAAAGCCAAAATTCGGAACACTGACGTTACCAGATGCTGGGGAGGGTGTGGAGGAACAGGAACTCGCATTCACTGTTGGTGGGAATGCAAAATGGTACAGACACTTTGGAACACAGTTTGACAGTTTCGTATAAAACCAAACATACTCTTACCATAAGATCCAGCAATCTCACTCCTTGTTATTTGTCCAGATGAGGTAAAAACTTAAGCCCACAAAAACTTGCACATGAACACTTTAGCAGCTTTATTCATAATTGCCAATACTTGGAAGCAATCAGGATGACCTGTGGTGGGTCAATGGATACACTGTGATGCATCCAAATAACAGAATATTATTCTGCAGTAAAACAAAAGAGAGCTGTGGGCTGGGCGAGGTGCCTCACACCTGTAATCCCAGCATTTTGGGAGGCTGAGGCAAGTGGATCATGAGGTCAGGAGTTCGAGACCAGCCTGGCCAACATAGCGAAACCCCATTGCCACTAAAAGTACAAAACTTAGCCAGGTGTGGTGGTGCATGCCTACAGTCCCAGCTACTCAGGAGGCTGAGGCAGGAGAATCACTTGAACCTCGGGAGGCAGAGATTGCAGAGAGCCAAGATCACACCACTGCACTCCAGCCTGTCTTTAAAAAAAAAGAAAAAGTGAGCTGTCAACACATGAAAATACATAGAGGAAAATTAAATGCATATTGCCAGGTGAAGGAGGCCAGTCTCAAAAGGCTACATACTATATGATTTCAACTGTATGACAGTCTAGAAAAGGCAAAACTGTGGAGACAGTAAAATGATCAGTGGTTGTCAGGGGTTGGCAGAGGGAGAGAGGGGTGAATAGTTGGAGTCCAGAGGATTATTAGGGGAGTGAAACTATTCTATATGATACTATCATGGTGGATACATTTTTCTAAACCTATAGAATATACAACACCAGGAGTTAGCTCCAATGTAAACTGTAAACTTTACTTAATAACAATGTATCAATGTTAGCCCATTAAGTGTAACAAATGTACATTAACACAATTATATTGCATAATTATTATATTATTACACAATATACATAATATTACATACTAGCATAATAATAATAAGGAAAACTAGGGGTGGGGCTTATGTAGGAATGCTCTGTACTTTCCGCTAGATTTTTCTGAAATCTAAAACTGATCTTAAAAATAAGCTCTATTAATTAAAAAAAAAAATTAGGCCAGCCATGGTGGTTCGTGCCTGTAACCCCAGCACTTTGGGAGAATCACTTGAGGTCAGGAGTTCAAGACCAGCCTGGCCAATATGGTGAAACCCTGTCTCTACTAAAAACACAAAAATTAGCCAGGCATGGTGGTACACACCTGTAATCTACTCAGGAGGCTGAGGCAGGAGAAATGCTTGAACCCAGAAGGCAGAGGTTGCAGTGAGCAAAGATCGCGCCACTGCACTCCAGCCTGGTGACAGAGAGATCCTGTCTCAAAAAATAAAATAAAATAAATTAGAAAGAAAACACATGGAGAAATTTTTTAAAACTGTGTTTGAGCTGGCCCCTTACCCATTAAAAAAAATAATTCTTTCATCCCCAAGTCCACAAACTCAGGCCAGGACTATGTTTGCTGCAGCTCTGCTGCGCCGTCTATGGGGAAGGCTGTCAGGAGGTGAGCATCACTGGGAACAATGGATCTCTGAGCAAAAAGATCTGGGCTCCAAATGACCGAACTGGAACCAAACTTCAGAAAAGCAGCTTGGTTCAGAGGTAGCCCCAAGGCACAGACGTGGAAGGCAGTTTTCTACTAAGACAAAGCATATAATGTGGTTTTCTATTAACAGGAAGCATAGGAAGATACCCGCCTCCTTCGTTGTTATTAAATATTTATCCAAGAAGCTGGCGTGGAGAACATCACATCACTTTTCAGTTACTTCCTAGAGAAAAAGGGTAGGGGCCCTCTCCACATGGAGGTCTTGGGCCTGAGAAGAAGAAGAAGAGAGGGGGGAGGAGAAGAAGGAGGGGGAGAAGGGAGAGGAGAAGGGAAAGAGGGGAAAGGAGGGAAAAAGCGGGGGAAGAGAGCAATAAGACAGCAACTAACATTGATTAAGCTCTTACCATGAGCTATTATCATTGTTTTAAGCACTTTACATATATCATCTTGTTGACAACCTGGTGAATCAGGTACTATTATTATCTCCATTTTATGGTCCTGGAAATTTGTCCAAATTGGAAAATCCTGGGGTGATGCACGTCTATTCATAGCAGCCACGATCTTTTCTTTGCTTCTTTTTATTTCAGTAGCAATTGAAGTTTGCATGGGTCCTTCTATCACTTTCATGAATCCTGTCCCTGCTTTCCCTACGTTTTCTTGTCTTGCTTCTGACCTGAGATTGTCATGGGTTATCCAGGCCCAGTCAGCCCCCATGACCAGTGGCTCCAGATTCCATAGACCACCTGTGGGTGGGACCGTGGCCTTCAGAGGATGCCTGCAGCTGAGAGCCACGTGTGGCCTGATTGGCCCATTGTGGGCCCTCCAGGCTCTACTTTATGTTCTCAAGATCATTCATTTTTGCCATACTTGAAATCAGGTGGCCTAGGCTCTGATATTCCTGGGCCTCATTATTCTACCTATAAAAGAAGAATAATAAACCATGCCTTGAAGGTCATGCAAATTGATTACATTCTGACTGTGAAACTGTAACCTTCACTGTTCTGCACAAATAAGGATGATGATGGTGCTGCTGATGAAGGTAAGAATAATGATGCTGCTGATTGTGATGATGGTGGTGATTATAATGATGATGGTGATGATGATGGTGGTGATGGTGATGGTGGTGGTGATGATGGTGGTGGTGATGATGGTGCTGATGATGGTGGTGGTGGTGATGGTGGTGGTGATGATGTGTTGGTGATGATGACGGTGGTGATGATGTGTTGGTGATGGTGACGGTGGTGATGATGATGATGGTGATGATGATGATGGTGATGGTGACAATAATGATGGCAATGATGATGGTGATAATGGTGATGATAGTGATTACAATGATGATGGTGGTCATAGTGATGATGGTGATGGTAATGATGGTGATGCTTATGATGGTGATGGTGATGGTGATGATGATGGTGATGACAATGATAATGGTGATGATAGTGATGATGATAGTGATGATGGTGACAGTGATGACGATGATGATAATGATGATGGTGATGGTGACAATGATGGTGATAGTAATGATGGTGGTGATGGTGATGGTGACAATGATGGTGACAGTGATGATGGTGGTGATGGTGATGGTGACAATGATGGTGATAGTGATGATAATAATGATAATGGTGATGGTGATGATGGTGATGGTGACAATGATGGTGATAGTGATGATGGTGGTGATGGTGGTGATTGTGATGGTGACAATGATGGTGATAGTGATGACGATGGTGATGATGGTGATGATGATGATAGTGATTACAGTGATGATGGTTGCCATAGTGATGATGGTGATGGTGAAGGTGATGATAGTGATGATGATGATGATAGTGATGATGATGGTGATAGTAATGATGATGGTGGTGATGATGGTGATAATGGTGGTGATGATAGTGATGATGATGATGATGGTGATAATGATGGTGATAGTGATGATGGTGATAATGATGATCATGGTGACAATGATGGTGATAGCAATGATGATGGTGATGGTGATAACAGTGATAATCATGGTGATGATGATGGTGATAATGATGATGATGGTGACAATGGTGATAGTGATGATAATGGTGATGATAATGATGGTGATAATAGTGATGGTGATGGTGATGGTGATGATGATGGTGATAGTGATGACGATGATGATGGTGACAATGGTGATAGTGATGATGATGATGATGATGATAATGATGGTGATGATAATAGTGATGATGGTGATGATAGCAATGATGGTGGTGATGGTGACGATGATGATGATGATGGTGGTGCTAAAATTCAGGGAATGTTTCCATGCCCCAATTGTCTTTTCATTTCACCCTCTTTGCTATTATAGGGCATACCTCCCCACGTAACTGTCTTCATTTGGGGCAGTCTCATTTCCTTTTATTTGCCCCTTCCTAAGTTTGAGTTTTCTCCAGCAGTGCATCACAGTCCTTTTTGTCCTCAGTCACACACCCTCTTTGGATGTCTCCCAAATGCAGTCATCCGCTTCCTTTATCTCCTCTCATTGTCTGTCTGTGAGAGACTTTATACTGGGGCATAATCAGGACTGGAAGCAAGATCTTTATATAAATCTCCTGCAGCCTGCCTGAGTCCACAGCAGAGAAATGCCTGTGATTCGTTGCCAGCTGGATTACCTCCCCATGATGTCCCCTCCCCTCCCTCCAATCAATTTGCTGGAGGCAAAGACAGAGTCACTGGTTGTGGGTGCTCAAGTCTGGTGGTGGGAGTGGGAACAGATCCCCTACCCCTTTCTATACATAATGGGAAAGACACAGCGTTGTGGAAAAAAATTGCTGGCAGATTAACTTTGAGGTTTGCATTCCTCGATGATCTCCTTTCATCCATCAAGTTTCAAATGCTGGAGCCTTCTGTATACTTCACTTCTAACTGACAGAGCCAGGAATTAAATGCAGCTCTAGGCTTTGGTGGTGCAAAGACAGTTATCCGTCTTTCCAGCAGCCTTGTGGAACACCACACTTCTCACCTGCTGCTGCAGTAATGAGCCACACTCACTGCATACATCTTGAAGGCTCAGGTGGTATTCTGTGGAGAGTGGCCTCTCCATTGGGCTGAGACTCAGGAGAGCTTGGTTCTCCATAAACGAGTGGGACCATGGCCAGATCACTACTCTCTTCAGAACACAGTTTCTTTGACTATAAAATAAAGCAGCACTTCCAAGTGAAGCCTGTAGCTTCCCAGTCTACATTCCTCAAGTCCTAGCTCAGGTTCAGCAGTCCATGTAAACCTACAGCCTGAAGCAAATACCGCCTGGTATATACACACACACACGCACCAATTCACACACATACACACTCACACACACACTAACCACAAACACACACCAGATGCACACACTAACACACACTACCACCATCACCTCACACTCAAACATAACACACACATTAACCACACACATGAACACACATACACCAACTCACACACATACACACTCTAACCATACACTAACCACACATGCACACCAGATGCACATACTAACATACACACTACCACCGCCACCTCACACAAAAACACACAGAAACAACATACACATTAACCACACACATGCACATGCATACACATACCAACTCACATACACACACACCAGAAATACACACTAACACACTAACCCCATACACATACCAGATGCACACACTAACATACACACAACCACCATCACCTCACACACAACACAAACCACATACAACTCACACACTAACCACACACACACCAGATGCACACACAGACTACCACCACCACCTCACAAACACAACACACACTAACCACACATACACCAACTCACACACTAACACTAACCACCCACACACACCAGATGCACACACACTACCACCACCATCACCTCACACACAAACACAACACATACTAACCACACACACCAACTCACTCACATACACACCAACTCACACAGTAACACATACTAACCACACATACGCCAGATGCACATATGCACACTATTATCACCAACTCACACACAAACAACTCACACTAACACATACCACACACATACCAGATGCACACATACACTACCACCACCTCACAAACACAACACACATTAACCACACACATGCACATGCATACACACACCAACTCACACACGCAGACACATACACACCAGACATACACATTAACCAAACACACACCCCAGATACACACACTAACGCACACATTGCCATCACCATCACCTCACACAGACACAGCACATTCATTAACCCCACACACACCTGTGCACATACACACATCCCCCTGGAAATTAGATGGTAACCAAGGATGGCCTGGGAGGAAGAAGGCCTTGGAGAGCAACGCTAGGGAAGACACAGAAGGGCAGCTCTCTACCCCTCCCACACCCCACAAAGAATGGTGCCTGAAGGTTAAAGGAGTCACATAGGCTGAGCTCATCATCAAGACACATGGTGAAACCTGCTCCTCTCTGCAGCTGCCTCCTGCCCTCGGGCCCCGCAGCCAGCACAGAAGCCATCCTGGTCTGCAGGGGGAGGCAACCAGCTCCAAGGTGGCCTCATCCGTGGTCCCGGGAGATACCTACAGGGAGCTGGGCTCCACGCATGCCAGACACTATTGCTGACCAACTTCAGAACTGCGGGTCACCTCTCCCCACACCACAACCAGCCTCCTGCCAAGGCCCTGAGAGCCAGACGAGGCAACAGCCCCCCGCTTGTTCTAGGCAACCCTGACTGAGTTAAACACACTGTACAGTAGAATTCACTTTCAGCCAGTGTGCTTTGTCACAAAGATATTTGTCACTAAGTGACAATATATGCCAGTCAAAGGGTGGTCGCTGGCTGAGCATATTGGTGCTGTGGATCTAAATCAGTTGCTGTGTGTCTGGGTGGGGTGACGATGTGTCAGAGTCGATGGGTGCTAGATCCAGTTCAGTGGGTGATGTATGTGAGTCCGGATGATGAATCTGGTCTAGCAGGTCATCCATTTCTTTTTCCAGCCAGTAATTACACTTTAATGTGTGATATATCCTTTTCAGGGTGAGGTGTATTAAATCCCTAATCACTGCGTATTTACCTCCCATGTTATGTATGCACGCGGCCATTAATATACATTTCCGAGTTTAAAGCGCCCACTTTAGCATGCCAAAGATCCCTGGCTCTTTCTGAAGTTCAGGACTGAATGGCACCTCATAAAACGCCACTTCATTAAGAATCAACAGGAATAACCCGACCAGAAACATTTTTTATTGATGAAGGTTGAACAGAGAAATATCAAGTTCACTCATCACTTTTCACAGGGGAAGGAGACAATGAAATCTTTATTGGAAAGTTCTGCGTGTCAGGAACGCACTTCATCTTGTCAGGGAAGCACAGCCAGGAAATATATGGCCTGATATGAATCATCAGCCCGGGAGGAAGCCCCCACCAAACATGCCGTGTCAGCAGCTTCCGAGGCTCCGTGTCCGATGGCTTCGATGTTTTCATTCCTTGGTGGCTTCTTTTTGTCAGTCAGTCTGACATTCCAGTCCCTTCCAGAAGCCCCTGGACGCTAAGAGAGTTGAGCCTCACAAGGACCCTATTCCCCGCCCCACCCATGGAGAGCTGGGGAAAGGGACACATCTAAAGAAGACTAACGCCCTGTGGAGGGACGCCTGGGGTGATGTGATGCTGCAGAGTCCTGTCGCACCTGCTATTAGCCCTGGGAGGTGGCCACCACGGGGGAGGGGTGACTGCAGCTGCAGAGACAGATCCTGACACTCCACCCCTAGCAGTTAGAGCAGCAGTGAATTTTGTGTGGGGGGTGCTGGGTGTTGCATCTCCACACCCCACTACAAAATACACAAAATACATGCCACTAGCTCTGATGAGGCTCTTGGCAGTTTTCCAGCAATTCCCGCTTCATTCGACCTACAGAATTTGCAGAAGTAACGCTATGAATGCAGTCCTCGTGAGAAGGATACAGATCAAGGTCAAGCACATTCGCGAAGCTGGTGAGTTCAGTTTCCAGCACCCCCATTCCCCTTTCTGTGCTTTCTGCTTGGCTCCCCTAAAAACTCACCCTTCCCGTGAGACCCTAGTCCTGCCTGTCACCAAAGAAAGATGTAAACATGAACAGCAGAGGAGAAATGAAGGGAGAACTTTCCTGAAAGCAAGCACAACCTTGCACGCAGATGGGAGGACCGCGGTGGGTGGGTGGGAGCTGGCCACAGCCAGTAATTATGCTTAGTAATTATCATCAGTACATTCCTGACACACAGGATTCCCCAATAAAGATTTCACTCTCTCCTTCCTCTGTGAAAAGTGGTGGCCACCCGAACCTCCATCTCTCCTTGACGTTCCCAATGTATGTAGGTATGTAGGTATGTAAGCATGTATGCAGGTATGTAGGTAAGTATGTATGTAGGTGTGTATTTTTAGGGACAGAGTCTCCGTGTCACCCAGGCTGGAGTGCAATGCTGAAATCATGGCTCACTGCAGCCTCGAACTCCTGGGTTCAAGCAATCCTCCCACCTTGGCTTCTCAAAGCACTAGGATTATAGGTGTGAGCCACTGCACCCGGACTACATTTTGATTTTCCAAGGTTATCAGTTATCTGAGTAGAAACACCCTGCTCCTCCTAAAAAGCTGATGCAGGAAGAGAAAAAAACAAAGACCCTTTCCTCTTTTCTTTTAGGCCAGGGCACCTCACTCAGGCACTACTGGCATTGGAGTCCTGAAATTCCTTGTGAGGGGCCGTCCTGTGCGTCACAGGACATCAGGCGGGTCCCTGGCCTCTTCCCACTAGATGCCAGTCACACCATCAAAACTGTCCCCAGACATGAGCTACATGTCCCCTGAGAAGCAGAACTGTCCCTAGTTGAGAACCACTGCCTTAGGCTAATTACTTCCTAATGGAACATAACTAAAAACTAATGAAAGGCAAAAATGACGATTACGGAGAACATGAACAGAGCAAGAATAATCAATCTGAAGTCTAAGTTTACTTTCCAAGAATCTCATTCAGATCCTCAAAGAAGTTCATGACGTGCAAACCTCCTCGCTCCAGGGTGGCTGCAATGCAGCTCCAGTGGCCCAGGCTGCCTAGCGTCCCCTCCCCTGTGCCGTCTCTTCACATGGGAGCAGAGTTCTCATGCTCTTCTCCACACTGTCAAAAAGAAATGCCTGCTCCCCGGTTTGGAAAAATGTTCTTTGAAAAGGCAGAGGAGGGCCGGGCGTGGTGGCTCACACCTGTAATCCAAGCACTTTGGAGGCCAAGGTGGGCGGATCACCTGAGGTTGGGAGTTCAAGACCAGCCTGACCAACATGGTGAAACCCCTTCTTAAAAAAAAAAAGAAAGAAAGAAAGAAAGAAAAGGCAGAGGAGGAGAAAAGAAAAAAGGAAGAAGAGGAAGAAACTGCTACAAACATTTCAAAGATTTCAAAGACAGTTCAGAGGCAAAATTGTTTTCTCTTTAGTAACTCATAATTACCACTATGCAGCCATAAAAAAGAATGAGTTC
>CAUYLG010009741.1:0-130988 GCA_963573385.1 Cacajao melanocephalus
TAGACAGATCAACGAGATAGAAAATTAACAAGGATATCCAGGACTTGAACTCAGACCTGGAACAAGTAAACTTAACAAATATTTACAGAACTCTCCACCCCAAATCCACAAAACACATTTTTCTCAGTATCACATTACACCTATTTTAAAGGTGACCACATAATTGGAAGTAAATCACTCCTCAGCAATCACATAGCATTTCACAGGTTTAAATAAAATATTGGTTGGCTGCTTGTTTGTTATTTTCATCCCTTATTCTTTCCTGTCTCCAATGTTAAGCACAATTATTCACATAAAAGAGGTTTTTAATGCCATTTTTAGACTGCATTCTAGCCTGGGCAATAGAATAAGAATCTGTTCTCTCTCCCTCTTTCTCTTCCTCTTTCTTTCTCTCTTACATTCTTTTTCTTTCTTTCTTTCTTTCACTCTTTCTTTCTTTCTTCTTTTCTCTCTTTTTCTTTCAAAAAAAAAAAAAATAAAGACATAGAACACTCCTTCCAAAGCACAGGAATATGTGAGTATAGGTGTTCTTAGATTGGCTGCATGATGATCAAAAATTGATGCCTAATTTAATGCTGGTAACTGATTATAATACTAGCTGTGAAAGAAAATTCTCTGGTCCCAGGTGTCTTATATAGCCATCCTCTTGGAGGCCAGGAAATTATTCAGATGACAGAATATGATTTACTAGACCTGATTTCACTAAAGGAACTTAGTGAAAAAATTTGCTTAGCCAGGTAGGCTTTTTAGAAGGCTGTTGAAGAATGGAAAGAAAAGGGGGGAAATTGAAAAGATTCTTATTAGAGGATTCATAACACATTATCAACCCTTGGGAGCTAAAAGAGCATATTCAAATCTATCCTTGATCCTTATACCTCAAAAAAGTCCTGCCAGATTTATTTATATATCCTGGTTTGGAAAAATTCAGATCTGCCTATTCCATTCAGAGTAGGAATGCTAGATCTGCCTTATCAAATAAGATATATCAAAGCCTACCCTTTACCAGGTTTAAATTAGGCATTGATCCAATTTAACCAATGAAGAAAATTGATATTGCTTGAGTCCTCCTTGGTAATAAATAACAAGCACTATAGAACTCTAGGAGGGTAGCAAGAAATTACTACTTTGAATATGGAAATGGTTGAAACTCGAGTAAGAATTTCCTCTAACTCCTTTTTAAACAGTCCAATCTGACCTACAAACAAGGCAGTCTTGGGACCAACATAGGGTCTGACAGTAGGCTAGCAGAGATTAAATGAAGAATTCCCCTTTTTATGAAACCTTGAGAAGGAAAATATTTTAAAATATTTATGAATGCTTGTGTCCCAGGCATTATTCCTCAAATATTTTAACTCAAATGCTCAGTTGATTTTTAAGGTGTCTGCAAATACATCACATGACATTTGGAACATATGACAGAAACTGAATACTGCTCTTCATTGGAAATTGCTGGAGTTTTGGATTCAAAAGCAACCTGATCAAGGTTCTTCATATAGTCCTTATGAAGATAAGTATTTTGTCTATAGCTAGCTGGGTTTTGTTAGGACTGCTCCCAATGTGGAAGAACATCAGACAACCCTGAGATTAAAACAACCTATCAAGTCTTGAATAACATCAGAGAAACAGTAAATAAACAGGTATGAAAGCCCACACCTGTAATCTCAAAAGTTTGGGAGGCCAAGGCTGGAAGATTGCTTGAAGTCAAGAGTTCAAGACCAGCCTGGACAATAGGGCAAGACCCCCATCTTTACAAAAAATAAAAATAAATTAGCCCAGCCTGGTGGCACATATCTGCAGTCCCAGCTACTTGGGAGGCAGAGTTTGAGACAGCAGTGAACTCTGATTGCCTTGCCTCCTGGGAGACAGAGCAAGACCCCATCATTAAACAAATATTAAAATTTTTTTAAAAAGAAACAGAACAACATAGCCCTTTGGTAAAATACAAATGGTACATTTAAGAACTTGCAACAGGGCAGATAAGAATAAACAGATTTCTTCATTGCTGATGGTAGAACTCACTGAGGATTTAGCTATTCCCATCACTCTGTGGTCTGAATTCTGATTCTATCCCAACCAAGGTAAAAAAGGCTGCTTGGTTCACTGATGAGAGTTCCTTGAGGACAAGGGTCTAAACACATCTTGCAAGTGGACCATATCAGATCCTTATGGGTAACCCCAGGGGTGTATAAGTTTATGTTAAAGGAAATTGACTCCTGTGGTGGATGTGTCATACATCTACTGAAGTGTCATCTGCAGGAATTGCCTCAGCTATAAAGAGCTGCCGCAACGATAGCGCCACACTTCCCAGAGCGGCCGAAAAGCAATAAGTGATCAAGGTTGACATATGAATGTCTGATCATTTTTGCCCAGTTCGGTAAACTCTGACAGTCCAGTTTAGTTCCACAGGTCACTGCAAGGTTGGCCAAATGCATTGTTGTCTTGTTTCACAGCTTGACTTCTCATTATGACCAATTCTGCTTCCTTCCCCTTCTTTTCATGTATATTGATCCGAAGGACATTCCTTAATAAATCCAATAAGTTGTAAAATCCAGCCAGAATCTGCTTATCAGAGAATGGTACCTATGATGATATCAGAAGTGGAGCTTTGGAGGAGCATCAATCTCCATGATAACCTAGTTACTAACGAGGTCCTCAACACTAATTGTAGGTGGAGAACAAATTGGTTGACTGATGGCAATCTAATTGATAAATCTTTTGTCTATAGTGAATTGAAATTGCATACTTGAGTGAGGAAATTCATAGTTGGCATTTATCAGGTATTGACACATGTGAGGGAAATTGTAACTGAAGGATCTGTATGGATATTGCCTAGCTCTATTGACGTTTTCAGAAAACATCGGGGAAAAGCTTCAAGTGATTAATATGTAATTGAAAGCCAAATGTGAAAGCCAGAGAGCCTTCCTGATAGCATATGAACAAGGAAGAGAAAACAGAAAACTAAGGACGAGGTCAGCTAATCCCCAGACTGTCTGAGCCTGCAGAAGTGCCAGCTCCTCCACCTTCACCGTTAGCCCTTCCTTCTTGCCCAGCCCCCTCTCCTTTTAGTAGCACATCTTATTTCCCCTCCTAAACACTAGGCTTATAACAAAAGGTTACAGCACAGCAGAACCCAGGTGAAAGGCATACCCTATACTGTACCTGCAAGAACCCAAGGTAATATAAATGGAGCAGGTTCTGAGAATGTCTGATCAAAGGAGAGGGAAAATAAGATTGAGTAAGGAGAGCTTATTGAGTTGAGTCCAACCTCCTAAAGTACAGAATTCAGCATCCTGGCAAAAACACCCGTGAGAGATGGTGCAAAGTCCCTACTAGGAAGGTTCCTAGAGTTATGGAAAAAGAGATAGCCCTTGCTCAATGAAGTTGAAATGTCAGAAGTGCAGAGGCAATGGTGTAGGAAAGGATTAAAGGGCATGGAGAAGTGGGCCTGCTGGAGTTAATGGTCTGTCTTAGGCTGGAAAAGTCACCAAATAATTATGTTCCACGGCAAGGTCCAGAGGATATGCCATTTACTAAGATTTTAACAATATCCAGCATAGAGGAGGACCAGCCATCACTAAGTTCCGTGTGGGCTCCCTTCCCTAGGTCAGGGCTGTCGATGGAAAAAGCAAACCTGCTGTAGAACTAGGAACTCTAAAAACAAAGGCAGTGGTAGGATACTAAAACAGTAGAGGCAAGGTGAATCCCATTTTCCCGGTGAAGCAAGGTTGGAATAGCAGGCAAGATCTGACCTGCAAACAGTTGTGCAGATAATTAAGAAACACAATGTTTTTAGGGACGAACTAGAAACATGGGCAACCAAAAACTGTTTAATTTATATCATCAGAATAAACCAGGAATGAATGATCAGAAAGCTGAGGGCACCCAAAAAAATTGTCATGATCTCTTGAATTGAACAAGTTGTCAGATCTGGAAGCCACTGATTGAAAAAGAGTCTTTGTTCCAAATAGATCACTGTTCTGACAGACTCCTTAGTTATTTTCCAAGTCTCTGCTATGTAATTTGGAGATATATTTGGCTGTGAACTGAAACTTCACATTAGGTCTTTTCCTCAAGGGGTAGGGGTTATCAGATGGAGAAGGCTAAGCACATAACACGGAAACATCTTTATATGAATAAGCCAAGAGAGTGACAAAAACAATATTGCATCCTGAGTGGAGAGTGGAAAATAGTACCTCCTTTAAGGATCTAAAACAAGAGTTGGCAAACTATGACCCACATGCTAAATCCATCTCACCATCTGTTTTTTGTAAGTAAAGTTTTATTGGCGTCCATCTGTTTATGTGTTATATGTTATAGCTGCTTTCACATGACAACAGCAGAGATGAATACTTGCAATAGAGATAATATAACCTGGAATACTTAAAGTATTTGTTATATTTTCCTTTTCAGAAAAAGTTTACCAACCCCTGTTCTAAAGGGTACAAGGGCAGTAATCTCCATCATAACTCAATTTAATTCACCAGTGTGGCTTCTGAAATCAGACAGATGCAGAAGAGTCATAGGAGATTACCACAGGCTCACAGGTGTAGTCGTGCCAGTTTCAGCTATCTTGAGAGATACAGTGCTCTTACTGGAGCAAAGTAATATGGTCTCTGGTATATGACATGCAATCATTGATTTGGCAAATGTGTTCTTTACTGTACCTGATATAAAAGAGGATCATAAATAATTCACATGAATATGGAATGAATAAAATTATGTTTATAGTTGCTATGTAAACTTTCCTACCTCCTGTTGAAAGATAGCATGAAGAGATCTGGATCATCAGAATGTTTCAGAAATCATCACATCCGTGATGTACATAAATAACATCATGCTAATTGGGCCAGAGGAGCATATGACAGGTCTTGGTAAGACATTCGTGCTTCAGACGGAGTGAGATAAATCCCATAAAGATTTGGGGGTCCACCACATGAGTAAAACTTTCTAAGGACTGGTATTTAGAAACAAGCTGGGATATCTCATCCAAGGTAAAAGTTAAGTTATTTAATCTTGTCTCACACGCAATGAGGAAGATAGTACAATGCCCTACAGGACTCTTTGCATTCTAGGGGGTAACATATTCTATCCCCAAGGACACTGCTCTGTCTCATAACCCAATGATACAAAAGGATGTTGGCTTTCAATTTAACCTAGAGCAGGAAAGGTTTCTGCAGTAAGTCCAGGCTGCAGAACAAGCAGCCCTGCCTTTGGGCAATACAACAACAAGACCCTAAGATATTAGAATATATTAATAGAAAATGTAACCAGAAGACCCTAAGGTATTAGCATATATTAATAGGAAAAATACAACATGAGGAATTTATATTAAACCTCAGTGGGAGAATCCAAATTCAGACCACTGGAGTTTTCAAGGACTTGACATCTTCAGAGGGAGATTACTTTGGGACTCAGAAAGCAATACCCCAAAATGAAGGCCTTAGCAGCAGCCTCAGAAAGAGTTTTTCTCTGACTTTCCTCTGTTCCCTCTCTCTCAGTCCGATTCTCCTTGAGGCTAGCCACAGAAACTAGAATCCTTCTTCCAGAAGGTGGATTATAGAAACAAGAACCCCCCCTTTACCCCAAAGCCAGTCATAAAACCTAAAAATATTTCTCTACCTTTCCCTCTGTCCTATCTGTGTAAAACTTGGCCATAAAGAGACGATCTGACCTACCTTATTTGACTGTAGGTCATAAGACCCCCATTCCAGAGAAATCTTGCCCCGCACCCAGAAGGAAGGAATGCGTGCTCAGAGAGGTCAAGAAGATTCTAGACTGGAAAGCCTTGCTGGGCTTCTCGTACTCAACAGTCTGTTAGCATTAGAGCACATCTTTCTGTTCAGTCATATTTCTACATGGCTGTTTATACTTTGTTGAACCTAAGCATTAAAATGGACAATTTCCCTTGTGTCTTTGGGTCTACTTTCTGAAGATATCATTCTATGTATACACATTAAATAAATTTGTATACCTTTCCTCCTATTCATCAGTCTGCCTCATATGAGTAATTTTCAGCAAAGCTTTAAGGGGCCAAATCTTTGGCTCTGATATACCTTCTGAGAAATGACTCCTTTTGTTCAACAGTGCCATGGAGAGAGGCCTTGGCATAGCAAATGTTACAGTCTGATTTTTGAGTAAATGGTACTGTTGAATCAAATTCTCCCACCAGGGAAGAAGGTTTAGGATAAAATGGATAATAACGGGAAGCAATAAAGATTATGGCAAGTAGAAAGGAGGCATAAATGAATCAAAACCCCAGGAAAGGATGTGATCATATTATTCCCACAAGAGCATCTCAAAACAGGAGAGTAATACTCTCAGCTATTTCTGTCAGATTATATTTTGATGAATGGCCAATGCTCAGAGAAATCACCTGATCTGTTTTCTGAAGAGAAGAAAAATTAAATTCATGCTTATTTACAAGCTCTTGCCGGGACTCCACCTGGATAAGTTCAGAAAAGATGTAATACAGTGCCCCCTGGTGACTCAACTGACCAAGAGCCAATTAGGATTGCTAATTAATTGTAGCTACCATTTGACTATTTATGGACTATATTTACTACTTGGTTCTTTTTCAGATAACCAGAGAACTAAATCACCTGTGAATTACACAAAGCATGGGTTGATGAAGAGTTTAGCATCTGCATACTGTGTGTCAGTTAATCAAGATGGCAACGCACTGCTAAAGGAGTTGCCTGGGTGGGAATTATAAGAAGCACATGCTCTTGGCTGCCTCATGTGCCACAGCTAGCTTTTCTCTTTTGACCATATCAAGTGTGAAGGTAGACTGGATAACTTTTGGAAAAGTAGAAATAGAATCAAGAGAGCCCTGAGGAGAATTAGAAATAGGAATAACATAGCTATACACCGTAGAACATGTCCATCTGAAGTTTTACGAAACACCCGATATTTTGGGTGTTTATCATATACCTAAATTGTGCCCATGCTACAAATGCATAAGAGCAACAACATAGATGGTGGCCAAATCAGTATGTATCCCCATCTAGCCAGACATGATATGGGAATATCAGAAAGTAGTCACTGATAACTGGGTCTGGCAAAAATATCCTTTCTGAAGGCTCATTATTGTGATGAAAAAGAGCTGCTAATCCAAATGTATATTGCATTTCAAGAAGGCCAATAGTAAATTTTGAAAGAAAATGAAATGATTCGTGAGTAGACTGGACGTATCATCAAGCTAACAGAACACCATACCCATTATCAATGCTAAGTGAGGACTTACCCTCTCTTCCAGTGTTTCAGATATCTATTACTGCACAATAAACCACCCTAAAACACAGTCGCTTCAACATCAACGCTTACCTCCAGTGGTTCTGTGTGCTGCCAGAGCTCAGCTGTGAAATTCAATGTGGGTCTCGTAGGTGGTTATAATCAACTGGTGGCTGAGGCTGGTGTCTTTTGAAGACTACACAGTGCTGCATGCTTAAGATAAATTTTTATTGCCGTGGCAAGCACCTTAACTGGGATGAATAGAATAGATCGGAGCTACCCCGGGGTCTCTCTCTGCAGGATAGCTATACGTAGCTAACTCAGGCTGTCTCACAGCATGGTAGTCTCAAGGTAGTCAGACATTATACATGAGGCTGACCTTTCCTTAGTGTGAGCATTTCAGTTGAAAGCTACAACTTTTCTTATAGCCTTAGGAGTCACAGAGTTTTACATCTACCACATTCTGTTGCTCAGGAGTGTGTCACTGGCATTGAACTGGACAAATGAAAGACTCTATACCGTGTTGTCTTCAGACAACCTGAAAGTCTTACTCCAAACAACTGCATATTATGTCAAACGTTATTTTAATCCCTTTAATGCAGTCATGTGATTTTTGTTTTTACTAATATAATTAAATAAAAATCAGTTGATAATCCTCAGGATAGAAAATACTAATTTGAAGCCTCACTTTCGATGACCGAAAACTAGTAAGAGTATCAACGGGGGATATGGTCATGATTAATACATTTTATAAAGGTAATTTCAACTCTTTATTGATGCTTCACATTCTGGTAATTATTGGAATAGTCATAGATGCATATATTTGTGTTAAAAACTGTAGACGTTTATGTAAGACTTTGAAAAGAGATTCCTGATAAACATGAAGCAAGGAGAAAATGATGCAGGTCAGAGGATGGCCTGGGAAGGAAAGATTTCACAGGCGGTCTGAAACTATCTCCTCAGAGACATTCAAAGCCTGGATTCTCAACTGGAGAAGGGATAAATTCGCAGGAAAAAAAAATCTTACTCTTTTTATATATAAAGTACAACTATACATATAGTATACAACATAATAAAAATTACGGCATAAAAATTTCCTGGGTTACAATTAGAAAAAAATGTATAAAACGTTTCTGTAGATGGGGGGTAATGACAAAAAGATTGAGTAATCAGGTCTTAAGTCAATATTTTCTTGGACAGACAGCCTTGTATATATTCTAATGGTGTTTACTATCTGAAAAATAGCTAAATTTCTGATCCATGGGGCTTTTAGCATAATATTCCCATTTTGCCTAGATTGCTAATTGTTAATACCAGAAACTTATAAATTTATGGAGTTCAGTTGGCTAGAAAGTGGGAGTTAGAAAGTAGGTCCTTTTATTTTTGTTTTATTTTATCTTTTATGTTAGTTTTGAGAGTTCTTCATATGCCTTGGTTACAAGTCTTTTACCAGATGCATAATCTACACTTATCTCAGTCTCTGGCTTTTTTGTTTTATTCTCAGCAATGTCTTCCAAAAATCAGAAGTTTTTAATTTTGATAGTCTAATTTGTACATATTTTCTTATATGGATCATGCTTTTAATATTGTATCTAGAAAGTTTTTTTCCAAACTTAAGATGAGAAATATTTTCTATTATGCTTTCTTCTGGAAGGTTTATGTCATTATGATTTACATTTAGTTCTATGACACATTTTGAGTTAATTTTTATACATTATGCAAGATGTGGATCAATATTCAATTTCTTGCATATGAATATCTAGTTGTTCTAACATTATTTCCCTGAAAAGCTGTCTCTTTTTCCACAGAGTTGTCTTTATACTTTTGCCAAATATCAATTGACTATGGGTATATAGACCTATTTCTAAGCTTTCTAGCCAGTTTGTTGACCCACTTGCCTATCTTTTGGCAAATTTCACACTGTCTTGATACTGTAGCTTTACACTAGGTTGTCCTAGTCTATTTTGTGCTGCTATAACAGAATATCTTATGGTTCTAGATGCTGTGAAGTCCGAGGTCAAGGTGCTAGGAGGTTTGGTCTCTGGTTACAAGGGGTGTCAGTGCTGCATCTTCCAGAGAGGAGAAATGTATTCTCACATGGCAGAAGAGCAGGAAAGGGAAATCCACTCCCACAAGCCCATTTTATAAAGTGGTATTCATCCTTTCTTGAAAGGAGAGCTTTCATTGACATAGACACTTTCCCAAAAGCCCAACCACCCAATAATAACACATTGGGCATTAAATTTCCAATACGTGAGTTTTGGAAGGAAATAAAAACATTTAAAACATAGCATAGTCCTGTGAAAGGGTCAGGAAAATATCCTGCTTCAATTATATTATTTGTAAATAAAGACTTTTGTTAGCTTCTTGGTCAAACTGGATGCCTTTTATCGCTCTTTCTCTCTCTCTCTCTCTCTCTTTTTTTTTTTTTCTTAACTAATTGCATTGGCTATTACTTCTAGCACAATATTGAACCAAAGTGTTGACTAGGGATCTCCTTGTCTTTCTTTCTGATTTTGAGAGTAAGCATTCTCTTTCACTATTATATGTGATGTTCATTACAAGATATTTCTTAACAGGTTGAGGAATTTATCTTCTACACTTAGTTTGCTGGGGGGTTTCATCTAGAATGACTGTTTAATTTTTTAGAATGAATTGTCACTATCTATTGGGCTTTTATTTTGCTTTGTTTCAGTTTCTAAATGTAGCAAATTACATTGATTTTTAATTTTAAACACCTCGCATTCCTATGATAAACATGCTTGATCATAAACTTTATTTTATACAAAGTTAAATTAAATGTGCTAAAATATTGTTTAGAATACTTGCATCTATGTCCCTGAATGACAGTAATTTTAAATTTTATTTTGTAATACTTTTGTCCAGTTTGATCTCAGGGAAATACTGGCTTCATAGAATAAATTGGAAAGTATTCCTTCCTCTTCAATTTTCTGGAAGAGTTTTTAGTAAAATCAATATATTTTCTTTCTTAAACATCTGGCCTAATTACCAAGAGAAGCCATCTATGCCTAGAGGTTTTTTTGAGAGAAGGTTTTCTAACTAAAAAATTTACTTATTTAATAAATGTAGAACTACCTGAGTTATCTCTTTCTTCTTGAGTAAGCTTTGGTAGTTTGTGTCTTTCAAGTAATTTATCTTTTATTTTTCTTCTTACTAATCTGACTAATCAGAATCCTGGAAGAAACAACATTGTAAGATCAAGCTAAGGGGGTTTGGATTAGAAGTATGGGGATGAACCTGTAGGAGTAGCTGCAAAAGTGAGATATTTGTATATTTGTATAACACATGAATATACACCAGAAAGAAGCCCCTGTACAAAGAGAATTAAACATCTAGTCACTGTAGCCACCTCAGGGCTTTGGCATTTGGGTCATAAATAGAATAGCCATATTGACAGAGAGTGAAGCTATGCATGAGCCCACCGGCATAGGCTTCCCCACTCACTAGGTCTAATCTACTTTTACCTCCTATTATATATCCAACCTGTCAGGAGAAGAGAGAGTCCAATGCTGAGTCCCCAGTATAGTATCCACCCACAAGGAGACTAATCAGACATTTGGTGGAAAAATGATGACATTGAACCCTTTCTAACCTCAAAAGGGCAACATTTATTTGTGATCAAAATTGATACACCTTCTGGATATGTGTTCAACTTTCTTCCTCACAGTGATTCAGCAACTACTGCTCCCAAGGTTTCACAGAGTTTTCATATCCTAATATAGTGCCCTACATATTAATATCCTACATGATAATATCTCCTCAGACCAAGGGATCTTTTTATCTTAAAAAAGAAATATAACCATCAAATCAATTAGTCCTATCGTGTAATGCACAGTTGGAAACCGCCAGCCCAAGAGAGCAATTAAATAGCCTCTTGTAGATACAGCTGAGGTATCAGCTTGGAGATGCTATCCCCTACAAGCATGGGGTGCTACCCTTCCCCGTGTGGTATATATTTTATACCAATTGTCATTTTATGGTGTTGATCCACAATAGGTAGAGAACATAGGTTTAGTAACCAAAGGGGGATGTGGGAGTGGTCCTGTTCATCATCATTTATTCCTAGAGACTTACTTGGGGAATTTGTGCTTCCTGTCCCTACAGATTTAGGCTTTGTCAGTCTAGAGTTTCTATTTCCTAGAGAGTGTATTATTATGCCAGGATACATAGTTACAGTCCCTGTAGATATAAAAATATGACTGCTGTCTGGTCATTTTGTATTCCTCCTTCATTTAGAGCAATAAGCAATGAGCTCTCATACTAGCAGGGGCAATTGATTTTGGTCTTCCTGAGGAGTTAGGGCTGCTGCTATATAATAGGGACAGGGAGAAATATATTTAGTAATCAATTGGGTGGCTCTTGATAACTTATGCACAGTTATAACTATAAAAGCACAAGTGGAGCTATTAAGGATTGATAAGACATAGTAACCAGGAAACAAACAACTTGTAGGTAAAGGTCTTATTTAGCCTCCTAGGCAAGTCATATAAACCAGCATAAAAGCTAGTCAAAGGGAGGAAGAATCCAATGGAAGAGTGATATATTAATTATGATCTTGAAATCAACTGACACTGTGGCAGCTGTAATTTAATGCTGCTCTTATCAATTTTGTCAGAAATTTTGACAAATGAGAATACTAGGGAAGCTGTGTCTAGATGTAGAGAACATAATGTGACCAGCAAGTGGATCTGAATAGAGCAGGAAGGGGATTGTAGTGGTACTATTGATGTCTGCTCAAATATTCATTAAGGTGAGCAGTACCTATTCCCCAGCTATTGCAAGTGTTGGCTGATAATTCCCACCTATTCCCCTGTCTAAATAATTTCCCTCAGCTCAATGAGTGCCATTCTGACTGGGTAGCTACACCCTACTTCCCTCCAGGGCCCTAGAGTTGAATTTCACCAAAGACTGAATTGAATGTTCCACCTGCCTCTAGTTTACTAAATCTATTTTACATTTCCCTCCAAATTTCACTGTAGGTTGAGACTAGACACCCTAAGACCAAATTATTTTTCCCCTACCATATCCTGCTTCCTTCACTCTCTCCTAAAGGCATTCCCACAACAAACACATGAGTAAGAATCTCTATATCAAGTTTTTGGAAGTGCAACCTAAAAGTCTTTGGAACCAAATCAACATAGGAGACTAAGTGTGGAACCAAAGGCAAATGTAGGCAGACAAGAAACAAATTTCCTTTATTTTGCACGTTTTTATTGGTTTTCTGTACATAAATTATTCATATATATATCCAGTGAGACTAACTCTAATATATATATATATATATATATATACACATATACACACACACACACATATATATGAACTGATTATATATATATATAGATACACACATATATACACACACACACATAAATATATATATCATTCCTACAAATATATACAAAATACATACAAAAATTACTGAAGAAATAAGTGAACTGGATTCATAGCAACAAACAACTGTAAAAGTAACATGGATACCTTCATTGTATTCAGAATGCTGATGAGAGATCTTACCAAAGCAGCCTCTCCTGGTATTCAAATACTGCTCAGAGATCATCACAATTTATTTGCTTCACTGGATTAAATGGCCCCTGTGTATTAAATCCCATTCAAGGATCTTTTCACACATGTGTATTCCTTATAAAGGGATATACTCGATCTTTCCCACACATCTTCAATAAAAATGCTAATAAATATATAGAAAATATGTAATCTTGAATTTTGTGAAATCATCTTTTTTTTGAGACAGGTTCTGGCTCTTTTGCCCAGGCTGAAGTGCAGTAGCATGATTTCAGCTCACTGCAACTTCTGCCTGCTGAGCTAAAGCCATCTCCCACCTCAGCCTCCCAAGTAGCTGGGACTCCAGGCACGCACCACCATGCCTAGCTAATTTTTATATTTTTTGTTGAGATGGGTTTTGCTGTCTGTTTTTCCAAAGACTACAATCTGTATTTTTGAATCAGCTTTGTTTTACTCCTTACTACAAGTCTTTATCTGCCTTTTAGACACAAGAGGCCTTGTCTACTGGCCAAAATCCAGTATTTGTTCAATACTATAGCCTGATAAATACCACTATGCCTGGTGTTCTCTTATAGACCCCATTTAACAGCTTTCCATGACTTGGTTTTTATATTATATCACAATTAAAGTTGCATGTTGAAAAAAACAGAAGTACAGCTAGCTAACTATTATTCAACATAGATTTGCGGTATCTATGAATCATAGTATTCTATATAATGATAAGGTACATTTGATTGATTCTTTACATAAGGCATTCAAAGATTATCAAATTTCCATTATAATAAAGTAAAATATGCATAATGACATCGTTACCATTTAGTGTTTTACATTGATAGATTTAGTTTAGATTCTGAAAGCCCTCAATTTAAACTGCTATTGTTAACTTCATTGATTACAGAACTTTAGATGTGTAGTTTCACTTGACAGAATGTCAGGTGTCAGATAATTTGCTATGTTATTGTAACTCAATTAAAATAATGAATCATTAGATTCCATAACCAAGCTACAGGACTGGAGAATGAACAAGACTCCAGAGTTCTGGCTTCATTCCCAGCTCAGTCAATATCCATTACAAATAAATAATCTCACCTGCCTATTTTATTTTCTCCATCTATAAATCAGAAATGCTAAGAGTTACCATATTAAGCTCTCAGAGCAAGTTGTAAAGATTAAGAAAGTAATGGTTGAAAAGCTGTTTTTAAATCTTCAATTGTAAATTATTATGCAAGGGGTTATGATTATGTGGTTACTATTTAAGTATAAATGAAAAAACTGAGCAGATAGAAATGCCAATATAATATCCCCTATACACATTCATAAATGCTAGCTTTTTTCATATTTCTAAAATACGTATGAAAGATATAATGTTATTACAAAAGGCAATAATTTCCATATGTTAGTACCAAGATAAAAATGAGAGTAAATTTACCATTTGAAAGTTTGAAGCCACTACCTGATACAAGAAATTTGGTTTTGCATAAGTCAAAATCAAAGACCGAATTTAGCATTTGTTTGCAAAATCAATGTTTTAAACTATCTACCAGTAATCCCATATAAGTTCTACTTCTCTTAGAAAAATGTATTCTTGTTTCCATAAAACACTTTAACAATTATTCAATTATATATCTTTTATATTCAGGTTCCCAAATATAAAATCTCTGACTTCTTTTACTTTAGACCTGGGATCACATATTTCCTTATATTCCAGCATCATTTATTAAAGAGGTTGTACTTTCTTCAACATATGATCTTGGCACCTTTGTTGAAAATGAGTTGGCTATAAATGCACAGATTCATTTCTGGATTCTTTATTCTGTTCCATTGATCTATGTGTCTGTTTTTATGACAGTACCATGCTGTTTGGTTACTATGGCTCTGTAACATATATTGAAGTCAACTAGTGTGATGCCTCCAGATTTTTTCTTTTTGCTCAGTATTGCTTTGACTATTCAGGATCATTTGTAGCTCTCTACAAATTTTAGGGTTTTTTTTTTCTATTTCTGTGAAGAATGTAATTGTTATTTTGGTATGGATTGCATTAAATTTGTAGATTGCTTTAGATGGCATTGACATTTTAACAGTATTGATTATTCCAATTTGTGGGCATATCTTTTCATTTACTTGGGTCCTCTTCAATTTCTTTCATCAATATTTTATAGTTTTACACGTAGAGATCTTTCACTTCTGCTGTTGAATTTATTCCTAGGTATTTTATATTTTTTGTAGCTACTGTAAATGGGGTTGCTTCCTTGATTCCTTTTCTAATTTCTTCATTGTTTGCATTTATAAATGCTATGGATTTTTGTATGTTGATTTTTGTATCCTGCATATTTACTTAATATTTTCATCAGTTCTGTGTTTTGGTAGAGTCTTTAGGTTTTTCTAAATATAGCATCATGTCTGCAAACAAAGAAAATGTGACTTCTTCCTTCTCAATTTGGATGCCATTTATTTCTTTCTCTTGCCTTATTGTTCTGGCTAAAACTTCCAGTATTATGTTGAATAAAGTGATAAAAGTGAACATCTTTGTCTTGTTCCAGATTTTAGATAAATCTGGCTTTCAACTTTTTCCCATTCAGTGTGATGTTATGAGGTTAACTGTAGGTTTGTGGCCTTTATTGTTTTGAGGTATGTTCCTTCTATAACCAGTTTGTTGAGAGTTCTTATCATAAAGGGATGTTTAATTTTGTTCAAGGTTTTTCTTATTAAAAAATGAAATGATCTGTTGAAATGATCATGTGCTTTTTGTTCTTGATTCTGATAATGTGATGTATCACATTTGTTTATTGATTTGTATATGCTGAACCATCCTTACATTGCTGGGATAAATTCCACTTGTTCATGGTGAGTAATCTTTTTAATATTTTGCTAGTATCCTTCCTTCCTTCCTTTCTTTTCTTTCTTTCCTTCTTTCCTTTTTTGCCTTCGTTCATTTCTTTCTTTCTTTCTTTCTTTCTTTCTTTCTTTCTTTCTTTCTTCGTTTCTTTCTTTCAGACAGGGTTTTTCTCTATCACTTAGTCTGGAGTGCAGTGCCATGATCTTGATTCAGTGCAGTCTCAATCTCCTGGGCTCAAGCAATCCTCCTGCCTCAGCCTCCTGAGTAGCTAGGACTACAGGTCCACACCACCACTCCAGATTAATGTTAAAAAAATTTTTGCAGAGACAGAGTCTTGCTATATTGTCCAGTCCGGTCTTAAATTTGTGACCTCAAATGCTTCTTCCACTTCAGCCTCCGAAAGTGCTAGGATTACAGGCATGAGCCACCATGCCTGGCCCAAGTTTTTTTTGCTGTTGTGTCCTTGTCTGGTTTTGGGATGAAGTTTTACAAAGCATAGCCTTTAAAAATGTTAGGAAGAGATCTTTGGGAGGGAATTTGTAAAGATATTACACTAATTGCAGATTTAGATAAAATAAAAGTTTATTAAACTGTGAGATAATTTTTTATAATGGTAAAAAATTGCAACAAACCTAAATGGATGTCAAAAGAGTGTGAAAGTTATCAGAATCAAAACAGAATCATGTTAGAATATTGAAAAACGGAGCTGGAGATGGTCATGAAGAAAGGGTTCTCATGCACAAACTCCTAATAAGAACTATTACAAAAGACTCTGTTAAAACCACCATCTTGTACAAAGGCCATCACAACCTAAACACACACAAAATATGTCAAAGAGGACATCTGCCCAGTAACATCCTGTCCAACCTGAACAGGTACCACCCTTGTTATTGATCCCTGTAGCCAAGAATAATTATCTCAAAACAACATGTAGTCCTCCTCATTATTCCTTAAAAACCTTTGTCTTCCTTTACCTCCTTAACTACACACATAATTTACTATGCCATGTATACTCCCATTCTAATGCTCACTCCCAAGTAAATATCATTTTCTTTTAGAGAGTCTCCCTCTCTACTTGTTATTTAGTTGACAAGAGTAATGGCAAAATAAATTATATTTTGGGCACATAATAGAATTACTACGCAGCTACTGTATTGTTGATTTTATGTAATATTAATACTATAAAAATGCTTAAATACTTTGCTATGTGAAAAATGCAGGATATGAAACTATAATATGGGATATTTCAAAGTGAAAAATTATGCAAAAGAACAATTGTAAGAAAATATAACAAAATCAGAGAGAAATTATCAGTTTCATTTATTTTTATACATCCTTAGATTTTTCTCAATTTTATTTTCAACCATTTTCCATTTCCTTAATATCTTACATCAATTGGGAAAAATATATCAATTTATGATGTAAGCACATCAACCAAAATTTCTGCTTTAGTTTTGTGACATCATTTTGACATTAAATTTATGTATTTCCATTTGAAATTATGTCTTTAGCATCTATTGTCTTAAAACCTTAAAAATATCTTACCCTCTGCTTCAAGAAGCATAAGTTTTCTAGAATCATCAAAATATTAAAATTGAATGTTAAAAATGAACTATCCCTTTATCTATGACATTTTGCTCCTTGTTTCTCTAATAACTTATAAACAAATTAAATTATTCCAGAAATCTGTTAACCTTCTATTATATGCCAGTTACAGTATGTCAGAACTAAATTCTGCAGTTTTTGGCTTGAATTTAACTTAAAATAACTTTGAGGGTGTATTTTGGTGTTTTTCTGCAATTTATTCTATTAGTAAAATGTGTTTTAATCTCAGGGGTTGATACTTACATTGGCATTCTAAGTTTGTATTTCATCAACCTTGTATTTGAAGAGGTTGGAAAGCTAAATGCTACATTTTCTGGACTTTGAAGTAGCTTGTTTCACTAATTAAATATACTTTCACAAACATGAGAAAGTGGAAATGAGGCAGAGGCAATCCGTCTGTGATTCTGGGCTGTCACCACCAGTAAGAAAGGTCATGGTTCCTCTGTAATCGGTCCCAGTATTCATTTTCAAGAGTATCCTCTGATACCTAGTTTACAGCTTTGGGTGCCCATCCTCTAATTCCCCTGTGTGCAGACTGTGAAAGCGACCAAAACTACTGGTATAAGTTTTGGGTGGTGACATCAAACATGATAGCTCCCCTAGTGTGTCTGCTTTATATTATTATTAGAGTCGTTCCAAGAACCCTGCCTAGAAACTGCTGATTTACTCCATTCAACAATTTTGTAATATATTTAAACTACTCTATTAGTAATATCTTGCTGAAATATCTAGAGTAGTTTTTGTTTCCCACATTAAACACTGCCTGACTATCTCATTATTTTCTTTAGCTATTTTATCCTCGATACTCACTAAAATGTGTTTCAACAAAAATTAAAGAAAAGAATTCACTGTTTTTAAAAAAGTAAGTTTCTCTGTCCTTCATGGGCAAAGATTCTTTTCTTTCTTTCTTAAAATATCATTTTATAAATATATATAGTTATTTTATATATATACATATATATACACATATATACTGTGTGGAATCATATAGTACACACACATATAGAGAAAGAGACATACACATGTGTCTATGTATATGTACACATATATATAGTCTCACAGTTTCCTGTGGCATGAATATAATAATCTTAAAGGCACCAATCTTCATGCAAACAGTTGTATAATTCAAATTTCTCCCTACTATAAGTGAGAGTTCAATCCCATTGAAAAATTATTTGGGCTTTTTCATTTTTGCATATTTGTGATTACTGAATTGTCTACTAAAATATTTTAGCATCAGTAAATGCAGGTGAACATAAAGTAAATACCAGCAAGGTATAAGAGGGTATTTTAAGCGCTCTACATTAATAACACTCCTAAAAATTCAAAGATATTATGCATGTAAGAAACATAAAGAGGTGGTAGAAACATTAATAAGCAGATTAAGCACATATATTGACTGATATGTCAATATTTTTATGCAAACAAAATATATATTTTTTCTTAAAATTGTAGATCTGTTACTATTTTAAGAAACTATAGATTTTAATCCTTATCACCCCATTAATTGTCAGTTACTCTTTAGAAAGAATAGTACTCTACACAGTTGACTTATTAAAATTATATTATGCTATGGTTTGATCAAATTAAGAATTATTTATATAAAATTTAGTTTGAAATCAAACAAAAACAGAAGTCAAACCCATAACAGCCAACAATGTAAACATCAACCAGTAGAATTGGTATCAACATGTATAATAGCATTCCCAAAATAAAAATCACATTTTAAAGTATGCGTCACCAAAATTTAAAAGCAAAATATGTATTCTGTGCATTCATATCCAATCTAAATGTTGACTGCTATTTGAGGACCCCAGCATCTACAATGCTGCTTTTGGAGATTATCACTTAATCTCTTCCCAAAATTAAATTTAACTTATTTTATTTTGTTTTATTTCATTTTATTTCATTTTGAGATGGAGTTTCACTCTTGTCATCCAGGCTGGAGTGTAATGACACAATCTCTACTCATTGCAACCTCCACTTCCTGGGTCCAACCGATTCTCCTGCCTCGGCCTGCCAAGTAGCTGAGATTATAGGCACCCGCCACCACACTGGCGACTTTTGTATTTTTAATAGAGACGGGGCTTTTGCCATGTTAGGCCAGGCTAGTCACGAACTCCTGACCTCAAGTGATCTGCCCACTTCGGTCTCCCAAAGTGCTGGGATTACAGGCATGAGTCACCACGCCTGTGATTTAACTCTTATAATGATCTATTTAAATAAACAGAAATGTATTACCTTTTATTCATGACTGATTATTTGATTGCATAGTAACAAACACAAAATAACTCAAACTAACTTAAGAAAAAAATAAGGATAAAAGTTACTTTATGGAATCCAAAAGCAAATTGTGGAATTACAACTCACTAGATGTAATTAAGGACAAGAAAAGTCAAGAAACAAGTCTACTTTTTTTAGTGTCACTCTTTCCATCATTTCCCTACCATAGTCTACTCTGTAGTCATTTTTTTTTTTTTTTTTTAGGATGGAGACTTGCTCTGGTAGCACAGGCTGGAGTAGAGTGGCACCATCTTGGCTCGTGGCAACCTCTGCCTCCTGGGTTCAGTGATTCTTCCGCCTCAGCCTCCCAAGTAGCTGGGATTACAGGCAGGCACCACCACACCCGGCTAATTTATGTATTTTTAGTAGAGATGGAGTTTCACCATGTTGGTCAGGCTGCTTTAAACTCCTGACCTCGTGATCCACCCACCTCGGCCTCTGGAAGGAAGGAAGGGAAGGGAGGAAGGGAGGAAGGGAGGATGAGAGGGAGGGAGGGAGTGAGGGAGGGAGAGAGGAAAAGCGGGAAGGGAAGAAATAAATGGAAGGAAGGAAAGAAGACGAAGGAAGAAAAATTAGATCTCTAACTTGCACCATAGAAAAATACCAATCCAAGATAAATTTATGATTCAAAGGTAATTACAAGATCTTTCATTTTTTATAAGAAAAGATTTCTGACTTTGACATTGTGAAAAAAGTGGTTGCCATAAGAAAATAATGCTCAATTGGATCACATTAAAATTGAGAATTTTTATCCTTTAACATTTAAATAAATAGATATCATTAAAAATGAAAAAGCCATAAACTGGCCAAAAATATCTGGAACACCTATAACTCAACTGATGTTTATTAATTATTTAAGGAACTTCTACAAATACAAAAGACACAATTAATCTAATATAAAATGTACAAAAGATATAAAGACATTTCAGATAATAAAAACCTATGGTCAATAAACATGGAGTGAGGTTCAACTGCCCTAGTGATCAGATAAATGCAAATTAATATCATATTGAGATACCTTTTTAAACCTAGTACATAAACAATGTTAAGGTGAATTAAAATGGAAACCAGGCCTGAAGAGTCACTGAGCAAACAAAGCCAGTTAGGCCTCATGATTGACCTTAATCTTGCTCGATTTGCAAATATAAGTGAAATTTGAGCTATTTCTGATGAATGCCTATGTTAAAGAAAAACGAAACAAGATTAATGAATCAGAAGCTACTAACATATAACCAGGAACTTAACAGGAGGATAGACCAAGTGAAGCACATGTGTACCTGTAACTAATCAAATATTTTCTTTATTTTAATTCCACATTCGTCCTATGAAAGCCTTCCCTTGGGTTTCCTTAGTGAAGCCTCCCAAACACTTCTGTTTTTCAGCTGACTGATTCATGAATTGCTGTTTGCTGAAATAAATGTCTTAAAATTGTATGATACTTCAGTTTAACTTTTACCAGCAATAGACAGAAACTTTGACAATATCAACTACTTTAGAAGGTACGGATCAATAGGGACATGGCTAGTAGGTGAGTGAGCTTAAACAACCACTGTGAGAAATGAGTTAGCATTACTTTGTAAGGTTGATATTAATTCACTTAATAACCAGAAATTCCACATCTAGATATGTGCCATAGGAAACACCCACTCACATGCATCAGGGGTCATGCGCAAGAATGTTCACAGAAGCACAAATTGTAATGTCCACAAACTAGACATAATGCCTACCTATATTATACTAGTTTAAATAACATTAGGTATAGTCCCACAGTGGAATATTATCAACAATGAAAATAAAATTAAATGAGTATTTAGATGGAATATGACTTTTGTTATTTAAGAACACTGTTCTTTAATAGATATTACTTGTTTATCTAAAACAGAAATAACTAGTCTTTAAATGAAAATTACAAACTGGGTTTGTGGTCTGGCACAGTGGCTTATGCCTGTAATCCTAGCACTCTGGGAGGCCAAGGCAGGCAGATCACCCGAGGTCAGGAGTTCAAGACCAGCCTGGCCAACATAGTGAAATGCTGTCTCTACTAAAAATACAAAAAATTAGCTGGGCATAATGGTATGCACCTATAGTTTCAGTAACTCGGGAGGCTGAGGCAGAACTTCAATCTGGGAGGCAGAGGTTGCAGTGAGCCAAGATTGTGCCACTGAACTCTAACCTGGGTGACAGAGTAAGACTCAGTTCAAAAATAATTGTAAAAAAATGTGTGTGTTTGTGCGAATATTCTTGTGTATGGACCCTGATATGGTTTGGCTGTGTCCCCACCAAAGTCTCATCTTGAATTGTAGCTCTTATAATTCCAACCTGTCATGGGAGAGACCCAGCATGAGGTAATTGAATCATAGGAGCAGGTCTTTCCCATGCTATTCTCATGATAGTGAATAAGTCTCACGAGATGTGGTTTTATAAGTGGGAGTTCCCCTGCACAAGTGTTCTTGCTTACCACCATGTAAGACGTGGCTTTGTTCCTCTTTCTCTTTCCATCGTGATTGTAAGGCCTCTCCAGCCATGTGGAACTGTGAGTCAATTAAACCTCTTTCCTTTATAAATGACCCAATCTCAGGTGTGTATTAGCAATGTGAGAACGTATTAATACAAACATTGATGCATATGAGAAAGTGTTTCCTACAGTGTACACCTGGATGTGGAATTTCTAGTTATAAGGTGAATGAATATCAGCCTTACAAAATAATGTTAACCCAAAATTAAAGTCAAAATTAACTTTGACAAAGTAGACAAAAACATACACTCAGAAAAGGACACCCTTTTAAATAAATTGTGCTGGAAAAATTTGATTGCCATATACACGAGAATGCCACTGAACCCGTATCTCTCACCACATGCAAAAACATGCACTGGGAAAAGGACACCCTTTTAAATAAATTGTCCTGGAAAAATTGGATTGCCATATACACAAGAATGCCACTGAACCCCTGTCTCTCACCATATGCAAAAGTCAGTTCAAGATGGGCTACAAACTTAATTGTAGGGCCCAAAAAAAAGGCTAAGTACTTTCATAAGTACTAGAATAACACCTAGAGAAAATTAATCTCAATATTGTTCTATGGAAAGAATTCATGACTAAGACCTCAAAAGCACAGGCAACAAAAAACAGACATATAAGACTTAATTACACTATAAAGGTCTGTACAGCAAAAGAAATAATCAACAGAGTGAACAACTTGCAGAATGGGAGAAACTATTTGCAAACTCTGCATACAATAGGGGATGATGTCCAGGATTTACAAGAAACACAGACAACTCAACAACAACAACAATAACAAATAAAACCATCACCAAGTAGGCAGAGGACACGAATAGATATTTTTTAAAAGCTGACACACAAATGACCAACAAGCATATGAAAAAAGGCTCAACATCATTAATTATCAGATAATGCAAATTATAATCATATTGAGATATCATCTTACAATAATCAGAATGGCTGTTATTAAAAAGTAAATAATTACATATATTGACAAGGATGTGGATAAAAGGAAACTACACTGTTGGTGGGAGTGTAAATTAGTACAACCTCTGTGCAAAATAGTATAGATATTTCACAAAGAACTAAAAATAGAACTACAATTCAATCTGGGAGTCTCACTACTAGATATCAACTTAAAGGAAAAGAAATTATTACATAAAAAGATAACTGCACTCATGTTTATCACAACAGTATCCACAATAGCAAAGATAGGGCATCAACCTAAGTATCTATCAATGGACAATTGGATAAAGAAAATGTAGTATATCTATACAATGAAATACTATTCAGCCATGAAAAAAGAATGAAATCATTTCATTAGGCTTTTTTATTTTGAACTTGATGATTTTGGTAGTCTTGTAGATTACTGGTCAGGGATTTTGTAGAAGGTCCTCCAATTGGTATTTACCTAATGTTTTTTTGTGATCAGACTGCAGTTGTGGGTTTTTAAGAAGAAGACAACAGAGGTAAAGTGCCATTATCATCACTTTATATCAAGAAGTCTTAATATCAGTATGACTTAATCACTGTTGAAGTTAAACTTGATACCTGGTTGAGGTAGAGTTTGTCAGGTTTCACCACTGTTGATTTACTCCTTTTTTTCTCCCATTAGAAGGAATTCACTATGCACAGCTCACACCTTAAGGAGTGGGTTATGTTCTACTTCCTTAAGTGTAGCACATCTACAAAAATTATTTAGAATTTTTATCTAGGGGAGATTTGTCTATTCTCCTCTATTAATTAATATTATCATACACTCAGATATTTATTTCACACTTTGGGTTATATTCCATGCTATAGAGTAAATGTTTGTGTTCTTCCCAAATTTATATACTGAAATCCCGCAATGTAATTAACATTGGGAGGTAGAGTCTTTTGGAGGTGATTAGATCATGAGGGCTCTGCCCATTCATGAAATGGGATTAATGACCTTATACAAGAGACCCCAGAAGACTCCCTCAGTCAGTCCTTCTGCCATGTGAGGACACAGCATGATGATAGTCATCCATGAACAAGGAAGCAGGTCCTTACCAGACACCAAATCAGCCAGTGCCTTGATCTTGACTTCCCAGCCTTCAGAACTGTGAGAAATAAGTTTCTATTGTGAATAAGCTACCCAGTTTACAGTATTTTGTTACAACAGCCCAAACAGACTAAGACAAACACCTTGTAGGAAACAAAGACTGTTCAGAGATAATAAAAGATACTGCCTCGATGACAAAAGAGCATGTGACAAAAGAGGCACATTCAGACAAAAAAAGAAAAATATGCCTGGAAATTAAGATTATAATAGCAGAAATAAAAAATAAAAACATTGAAAGACAAAGTTGAGACATTATTGCATCAAATATAGCAAAAACATAAGGAGATGTAAAATGAGAGAGAAGATTAAAAAAAGAAGAAGAAGAATGAGTCCAAAGATCCTACTTTGGAATAAGAAAGTCTCAGTCTAAAAAAATTTTGAAAAATCTGCTGGCACTTTAGACTTCCAACCTCCAGAACTGTGAGAAATTAATTTATGTTGTATAAGCCATCGAGTTTATGATATTTTGTTATAGCAGCCTGAGCTAAGACAATTCAGTACTATTTTATTTTGTTGCCACAATTTTCCAGCTGTGGCCATTGGGAAGTCTTTCAGTTGGCTCCTATGTCTTTTGAATATACCCCCACCAATGTAGGGATTTTTCCAAGTAGTTCTTTACTTTCTGGCACCAGAAGATGCTCCAGACATCTTGTATATTTTGTACCCAGTCCTAGAATCAGCCAACTCTGCAAAGAGTTTTTTAAATTGGAGCATGGTGTTAGAAACAAGACATAGGTACCAGGCTTGCTCACTGCTACTAGGGTGTCATTGCTTCTAGGCTTTCTCAGGTGATAGATCAATGAGATGTATTAATGTTATGACCTATATACAAATATACTTAGCCATAAATATGTACATTTATTTATAAATATTTATATAAGAAATAATATCTGTATTAAGCAAATGAATTCACTTTGATATATCCAACTCTAATTGATTACCAAATGGATCATTTCAGCCTCCTCCCTGGCTTATCTGTAACATTCCACTCTACCAGTTCCACCATGTGTACAGTATATGTAATGGTTTCAGAATTGTTAACCCATACACACATGGAAAACAACTTTATCAAGTAGAGTGTAGTTTTATGTAGCATTCTCTTTGCCTTTAGCCTTATAGACTTCACTCCCTTCCGAAGTTACTTAGTTCAACTTTTTCCTCCCCCAGTCTCTTCAATGAGATTGTTTTATACATCTGTGATATAGTTATATTATTTTTGTCACATTGTGTATTTCATTTTGAGATCCTTCAGCTTCCCAAATGACTTTTTAAAATTTTTGATGTATAAAGTTTTAATTTTTATGCTTTAACAGGCTATATATTCTGAGACTACAAGTCTTATATTAGGTAAATGCAAAAGTTATTGTGGTTTTTGCCATTATTTTCAATGGAAAAAACTGCAATTGCTTTTGCACCAACTTAATATCTTGAACTCTCTTTTACAGTATCATACAGAATACTTTGACTACCTCAAAATTCCATTGGTTCAATTATTAACCTTACCCTATTCCTTGCTGAACCCCTGGCAGCCATTTATCTGTTTACCATCTCTGCACTTTTGACTTTTCCAGAATGTTATACAATTATAATTAAACAGTATGTGTTCACACTGGCTTTCTTCACTTACCAATATGCATTTAAGATTCATCCATGTGTCTTTGTGATTTAATAGCTTATTTCTTTTTCTTTCTTCTTTGTTCTGAATAATATCTTATTATACAGCTGTACCACAGTTTATCCATTTACCTTTTGAAGAATATCTTGATTTTTTTTGAGTAGGGGCAATTACAAATAAAGCTACTATAAGTATTCATATGAAGGTTTTTATGTGAAAATAAGTTTTAAAGTCATTTGAGTAAATACTTAGGAACTCACTTCTGGATCATAGAGTAAGACTGTTTATTTTTGACAGTTTGAAACCATCAAATTGTCTTCCAAAGTGGCTGTACGTTACCACTAACACTGAGAGTTCGTGCTCTACATCTTCACCAGCAATTGGTATTGTCAGCAATTTTTGTTGCTGTTTGTTTATTTATTTGTATATATTGAAGTTTAGTCATTCTGATCATTGTGTCATGGTATCTTAAAGTTTAAATTTGCAATTCCTTAAAGAAAAATGAGGTTGAGCATTTATTCATATGCTTATGTATTATCTGTATAACGTCTTTGATGAGGTATCTGTTTCAATATTTTGCCCATTTTGTATATTTTTTTCTTTTCTTATTAACCAATTTTAAGAATTATTTGTATATTTTAGATACATGTCTTTTATTACCTATGTGTTTAGTAAATATTTTTCCCTGTCCATAGACTATATTTTTATCCCTTTAATAGTGTCTTTTACAAAATAGAAGTTTTAATAAAGTCCAGTATATCAATTGTTTTTTCATAGATCATGCATTTATTTGGTGGTATGTTTAAAAACTTATTACTAAATAAAAGGGAATGTAGATTTTATCTTATCCCTCCTTCAAAAAGTTTTATAGTTTTACGTTTTACATCTAGGTCCATGGTCAATTTTGAATAATTTTGTGTCAAGTCTAAAGTCCATGTCTAGATTTGCTCTGTGTGTGTGTGTGTGTGTGTGTGTGTGTGTGTGTGTACCTATAATCTTCCAATCAAATCTTAGTCTTTTAGCAAGTCTGTGTCCCTGGACCTTTCATGTCCGTTTATGTAGATTTAGGCCCAAAATACCATTGTCACCCCATCCGAGTTACTGTCAAACTCAGGTTAAAAAGCTCTCCTATTTGCTATGTTATTTATTAAATTCTAAGTTCTAGGGTTCTGGCAAAAGGCCTCAGAATTTGAGCAGGAGCATTTTTAGCAAATACCAACAATTGTGGTAGAAACAAGTTACCTCCTTCAATTTTATCTCCAGGGTAAGTGTCTGTTCCATGGATATACCACTTGGGGGACATAATTTTGCTCTCTGGGGCTTATAGCTATATGATTTAGATACCTGGCAATCAATCTCAATGTACTTTACTGTCTCCTGGTTTTCTTTCAATCCAAAAACAAGCTGTTCATTGTGAGTTCTCTCCCAGTGACCCTGCCAGCATGGCCAGACTTGGTGACAAGTTCATTAAGGAGCTAGCAGATGTCTTTGTTCTCTTATTCTGACATGTAGGTTATCTCCCAAGCCATGTAAATAGGCCTTAGAAAATGATATTTATTAGTACTAAAACTCATCACCTTTCTGATATTTATCATAAGACAACACATTTCTCAAAACACTTAACTGACAAAACTGACATTTTTGTTTGCAGTGGCTGACAAATTCTTGTTAATACCACTTGGTGGATGTTTCAATCTCATATCCAATGCATTTAATATTAAAATTGAAAGTATATAAATGAAGTATATATATTTATTTGATTATATATATTTGGTAGTCAAATATTGAATTTAGATCACATTATATAGTATAGAAATTATAAGTTCATGGATTCATTAACATATTTATGAAATATTATAAGTAAATATAATTAGTCAATTATTCTTATGCCTTTTGAACCTAAGTACATTATTATTATATGCTTCTTGTTTGGAATTTTCAAACTAGTTCAATATTCTAGAACATTCTTTTTATAATGTCATTATATATTGCTAAAAACAACAATATAAGCAACCAAGTAAGTAAAAATATTCTAAACTTCTAAACTAAAAATGTCTGATCAAGTCTGGAATATTTCCCAGAAAGAATCCATTGAATGTAGGTTACCATGGTGATTAGCAAGAATGCGGAATGAGGTTCATTTCATGATAATTGCTACATATTTGCAGCTGAAGTGCATCTTTCAGTTTCAGTCTCAGACTTTGAGACCATAATAATAGCTCTGGAATATGAGTTGTATATTTAAACCTATAATATTGTGCAGGGGCATATCTAATTCTATGGAGGTTCTTTTTTTATGGTGACCAACATGGTAATTTTTAAAAGCTTACTCCTATTTATTGAAATTTCTGTGTATAGTTAATTGAGATTATGTTTGATTGATTCTTAAAAAACAGAATTTATAATGTCTCCAAATCAATTTAAAGATAAAAGAATAGCATTTTATTTTAAAATCCTCCCCCCTTAGAAAGAAAGCTGAATTTATTTTTGAGGCAGCTGAATACTCTTTCTTTGTAATTATTTCTAAAGAAGTTCATGGTCAGATGCCAACTTTTGTGAATTAATAATAAATTTTAATAAACTGTGCCCAAATCAGAAAGTTAGTGCTTTGAAAAGCTGTTTTAATACTTTGGGGCTAAGCAAAAGCTAAATGCAGAATGTAACAAGTTGCTAAGGGATTAATATGTGATACTGAAGTGTTATAAAGAAGCCCAATAACAAAATTCTTAAAAATAGATGCAGAAGAGCTATGTCAAAATTCCTTTGGTGTATGCTACCACTTTGTGTGATGTTTCATGCTTACAGAATATTATCTGTTTTTGATTAACTTTTTCAAGAAATTTCCAAATAAACATCATGTTAAAAATAAAAATTGGACACTTATTGAGAATTTACTCTGTAAGAGACACTATTCTACATGTACTAACTCATTTAATCTTCACAATAAGACTAAGGAGTAGGTTACTGTTATTATCTTTGTTTTGTGAATGATCAAATCAAGGCACAGAGCAGAAGTATTATAATTTGCCCAATATCACATAGTTTAGGGCAGAGCCAGAAATCAAACTCAAAGAGGCACCCTCTTAAACAAATACTGCTACACTGCTGATCTGAAATATTTTCAAGCCCAATGTATAGCACCAAAAATGGATGTTCAAAGAAGACAAGTAATGCCAATGTGATACATACAACTATCAAAAGGCAGGAGCTCAGGCATTTTTTCTGATTCTAGATCTAGGGGCCAGTAGAACTCACGGTCATCATGAACTTGAATGTATAATTTATATGCTTTATTACCTGGCCAATTGGGAGATAAAACAATATTTGCTCAAATTGCATGTTACACTTAACAACCTTAAGAGTAGACTCACCCATTTCTTACCTATACCTGCCCTTTCCATAAATTAAATATATATTATCATATGTAAAATATGTAATATATTATTTTATTTATGTATCTGGAGACTAGGAGAAGCAGGTACTTTATTCTTTTTTCCTTTCACTATTGAAAAACCTATGGAGTTAGCATTTATACATTGAAAGGAATTTTCAGTCTGATTACAATAGTTCTTTTAAAGATAAGGAAAAAGTAAAGGGAAGTATAGCATTGTACAGTTTCAGAGGGCTAGAAAATTAACTTTTCATATGACTAGCAAAATAGAGAGGAAGGAAGCATATTAGAATACATGAAACTGTTATCTAATAAGCACCTACAGAAGTAACCTTACCCATGAAGAAATGGTCACAAGTTGACATTTTGTATGTGTTTGTGTGCATAAACTAGCAAGAACGGAAGTTGGTGTCCACATTTTTTTAACATCAAGAAAACACAGACAAACAAAAACCTGCAGCTCATCCTAATCCTGTAAAAGTCTACTATAGAAAAATAAGCTGAGCACTTTGACATGGGCCTGTAGTCTCAGTTACTTGGAAGGCTAAGGCAGGAGGATTGCTTGAGTCCAAGGGTTTGAGCCCAGGCTAGACAACATAGTGAGACTCCATCTCCAAAAAAATTTATATATATATATATATATATATATATATATACACATAATATATATATGTATATATGTGTATATGTGTATGTGTGTATATATATATATACACACATATACACATATATATATTTTTTATATATATATACACACATATACACACACACACATATACACATATACACACAAGGTGGTTCTGGCAGAGAAAGAAAAGCACTTAGTGGTAGTAGGCAAACCAGGGGAACTGCTGGCTTGTGACTCTAGTGGACATAGCTAATGAAAATTATTTAAACAAATACTGAAGACTAGAATTTTCATGTTATTTGGAATTTTCAATTTAAATTAACAATAGCAATTGCATGCATCTACCAGGTTTTCATTCTGCAGTATATGCCTTGACATTAAAAGAAGAGGACACTATTAAAAACAGCCACCCTTAAAAGTGCCCTCTCAGGGAAAGTTTATGGAGCCTTCACTGAAAAATACCTGTTTACTCTCTGCTTGTGATGGTATATGCATATATCCAAGCAGCATAATTATCTCGGCCATATTTAAGAAGAAAATTAAGATATTAGAATAAAATGTCATGTCTTTTTACTTATATTAAACATTTTTATAAAATTAAATTACAGCAACATGCATAATAGTAGCACATTTTTATAACTCACAATAAGTACAAAGATTCAAAATCCTTTGAATTGTAACAGTGAAATCATTGCAAATAGAAACTCTTTGTAGTGCTTATGTAATGAGTACTTTACCTTTGATAGTTCCATCATTGTCTTATCATTAGTGAAAGAATATGCTAGTTGTTATTAAGCATCAAAGTCTATGAGACATTTTACAAACTGGTCCTCACTGATATATTAAGAATTAAAACCCCCAAGTGAGCAGTTTATCGTTATTATAAGTAGTTTGCCATTTAGCTTTAAAAAAAAATTGCAATTGTTTATGCCCATACAATCTATATTCATTATTGCAGTATTTATAGAGATTCTTTAAAAAGAAATAATGAACATGAAAATGTTTCTGCTTTTATCATGCCCATTTATCAAGAATATATTGAGCCCTTTTGGTTTGGGAAGTACGGAATACACATGATATTGCCTGAGAAAATAGCAGACTATTGTGATTCCTCAAATTTTCTAATGATATTTTAATATATAAAATTCCCTATAGAAATTAAAATATAACTAAACTTGTTAAGGAATGACTTCCAATATGTAAGTGATTCAACAACTATAGGACAGAAATTATAAAGTTATGAATGTTAATTTCACTACTAAAATAGAATATGCTCTATTATATACCTCATTATATGATTAGTATATCTAGATGAAGTTTCATGGCACAAGAGTTATTGCTGAGGTAACAAATAATACAGAGCAACAAATCCATGTCTGGCTGTGGAGAATAAGAGGTCACCAGTATCACGCATTAGCGACATGACTCATTTCCACTCACCGATCTTACAAAGCTATGATTCAAAGTTGTGCCTCATCAAAATCACAAGTGAGTACATATCACAGGCTTTTTACTATTCACAGAAATAGAAATTCCAAGTGTTAAATTGGAAAATGCCAAGTATGTTAGCAATTGACACAGTTTCAAAAGAAAAATGATATCCTTCCTGAGTATAAATAATGTAGCTGGAAGAACCAAGACTTTCATGGAATGCTGAAAACAAGCAGCATCTGAATTACTATAAAAATGTAGTACACATTAAATACTTACATTTTTCCTGTAAGAGTTTTGAAAATCACCTCTTCTGTTAAGTATTTCTGACTTCTCTAAACAAATTAATATTTTTTCAATAAATATATGTTTAGTAAATCTTTCTTAGTATCTGTTTCACATTGTTTTCTCTATTGTGTCTATCCTCAGAAAGAAACAACACAGTAATCCTACCATATTCATCTTTGGATTTCGTAGCACATTGCCTGAAATATATACTTGTTTATCAAATTAATTCATTCCCTCAAGCTTCGCTAGGCATGGAGCACTGGACATAAATAACTGACTTTCCCCCATTTGCACCAGGAAGGCACTTAATCAGGTGTCATCTGTGGATTCAAATCATGAAGAGCAACATTTAACTACATTGCACACAATTAATCCCACACCTGGGATGCCATCACAGAGATATACATGGAGAGGTCATGTAGAAGTATCATGACTGGAAAGGCATACATTGATGTGACAGTAGACGATTCCCTTCAGGAGAAGATGCTGATAGTTTATCTTTGTTTTCTGGGTTTTTCTCTAGATGAAAGATTTGCATGTTTACACTTTCACGAAAGACAGTGCTATTGCATATTTCACCATTTGCTGTGTATTTATACATTATATTTTATTTTCTGTCATGATTCAGACAGTTCCATCCCCTCCTGGGACTTCCATATGTGAAGTTGTGATAGCAGGAGTTTTGCTTCTGGTTCTCCCTGTACATGATAATGCTTTCTCCACAGCTAGGCACTGATGGCTAGGAAACAGTGACGGTTGGAGCTACTGAGGCACATAGGTCAGACACACCCTCTACTCCTGAGTTCCTGATACTAGGGCTTTTATCACTAGTGATTCATTGTCATGATATGATCATTTCTCCTAGTTTTAGAAATAATACTTATCAGACAGAAATTTTTACTGTGAGTGAATTGATCAGATCTCTTCCTTTCTAGATAGGAGAAATCTTAGAACTTCCCCTGAAAGAACTTGGCACCACAAGAGAACACGAATGATGCAATTTAGTCTTGTCTTTCTTGGCAATGCCATTTGGTCTCACCATGCTTTATTTTAAAAAATGTCATTAAGGAAAGGGGATCTATGGTATCTGCTTTTAGTATATTCTTCTATATTTCCCATAACAGCACAGTGAATGTTGCATTAACTAAAAACATTCAATAATTATCTTTTCATCAATTAATTAATAAAATATTTGTTTTTATCTTTCAAATATGAAAGTTTTTTTTTCTAAAATTGTTATTGTAACAGACATGTAATTCTGAGACAATTTCTGTTAAGAGAGTGCTTTCATTTAAAACTCTAGAATGTTGAGGCTTCATTTACCAGCTATTCAGAAATCATGCTGAGTTGGCACTTGCTTGGCAGCCTAGATTCAGTTGCAGTATTGTAGAACCACTTAGCCAATTTAGAGAGTTCTACAGTCTAATTCAACATGATATTTAAACAATATAGAGGCTTTTCAGGAAAGGAAAATATGAAGATCTGTATTTGTGTCCCACTAAATTATGCTAAATATTGATATAATGCCATACAAATAGGAAGAGTTTTTCTGTTCTTATAAACTCTCAGGGGAGTCAGCATTATCTGTCATTTCTGTCTTTGAACTGTTTTCAACTTGTGTTCTTCTTGGCTGTAAAACAGATGACTAACAAGGTTTTTCATTACTGTTCCATGAAGTGTTTAAATGTCTTCTTTCTATTGTTGGTTATTTTCAGGAACACTTTGCACATGTATTCATTTCAAAAATTGGTAGTAAAAAAGAAATATAAGAACCAACAGCATCATTATGATGGACCATATATATATGTATATGTATATAAGATGGGAAATCAATATTATACTACTGTAAATTTTAAAAGCTATGTATTTTAATTTTAAAAAGCTATGTATTTTAATTTTAAAAGCTTATGTAGTTTAATATTATAAATGTATATCAGCTATTATATTGCCATTCATATGGATTCCAGTAGATCAAGAAACCTGATAGATACATACGTACATATATAGATGTGTGTGTGTGTGTGTGTGTGTGTGTGTGTATATTTTTAAGTTGCTTTTTAATATCCAAGGTTCTTCTGGCAAAATGTTTTCGGTGGTAAATTAGCAGAAAAGAACATATAATCCATGTGTTTTTGTTGTTTTTATATAGAAGCAATATCTAAGTGAATTATATGTCTAGTTTTTAAAGATAAGATAGTATTTAATTGATAGCATTTAAAGTAAGGTAATGTCAATTTTATTTATTGAATTTACAAAAATATGTGGGGTACCTATTATGTACCAGGCATTATTATAGATCTCAAGGAAAATGAAATGGACAAAACAAAAATTTCCTGCCTTTCTGATACTTACAGTCCTAATGGGTGGAGACATAAAATAAAAACAAGAAAAGTAAATTAAGATCAATAACTGTCTTGTGGAGAAAAATGAAACTGAAAAAAGAAGGGCAATTAATTTTAAAATAAGGTAGCCAAAATATTTAGGTCAGATGTTAACTGATACAATTGTAAATATTCTGTGTGGCCTTTTCATAGGTCCTTAGTGACCCAGCTAAGACACAAGATAGGTGACTGTGAAACATGATTTTCTAGTTTGCTAGAGTCATCTTACTAAGCAGCCATGGAAACAGCTCAGGGTGTGAGCAGTGTGATTTTTCTGGTTTATTTTGTTGATCATCAAGAAAAATTGTGTACACTTTTTTTCAGGGAAAATCAAGAAAATGTATCAAGACTAGTTGTGGGGATAGAGAAAGAGGTATAAAATATTTTTTTCTGACATATGGAGGATAGAATCTGGTACTTATTTAACCACTGGATCCTATCAAAAGTAGTAATTTTCCATAAGCAGTAAAATTAATCCTGGGTTTCTTTTGCATGTTTGAGCCTCATTCAGTAATTATTATAAAATTTTTACACTATTTTGAAATAGAAAATTTTATGAATGATAAGAAATATGAGCTGAAAGAGTAATAAAAAGGAGCTTTAAAAATGAAAGAGCCAGAAAGATCAGTGCCATGATCATCTAACCATAAAATCTACCAGAACAAATTATTTTCCAAGTAAATCTTTTGGAAAAAGCTAGATTCAGAAAATATTGAAATGCTTGTTTAATTTTTTATTTCTGGTACAAAACAAGTTTAGCTTAAATCTTACTCTTAAATTTTTATTTGAATGCCACTGGAGAGAAAAAAAATCGAATAAATAAGTTCCATGTAGAATTATCTCTTACTCTGACAAGTTATGAGTTAATCACAAATAATAGCAATTACAGTTGACTTTTATTGAAGGAATACTATGTGCTAGATATAATCACATTTGATTCTGACAGCAACGTTATGAGTTTTACTGATGAAGAAATTGAAGCTCAGAATATTGTTACTTGGTGAAAGTCAGATAGCCAGTAAATTGACCAAGACAGGAATCAAAATATTGATAGAGCTAGAGTCCACATTCCTAAGCTATGCAAGTTGACTCTTTTAAGTGATATCTTTGAATAAATTGATATAACAGAAAAAAATATTGAAATCTAAAAGTTAAGCAGGGAAACACACATATTGTCAAGATGGACAGAACAATAAGAAAAATGTGTATTATTTGATTATAATAGAAAATATTAGGATTCTTAGAAAAAAATAAAAGTTGTATCATAACTATACCTTTCCTTTTTTCCTTTTCTCTTCTCTCCTTATTTCCTTTCCTCCTTCCTTCTACCCTACCCCCTTCCTTCCTTTCTCAAACTTTGCGGTAGTGTCAAAAATGTGGCAGTTACTGGAATAGATAAGTGGAATACAAATATGTGAAAGAATAAGCATATGAAAGCCTTAACAATTTATATATAAGGAGCTCATTGATCACCTGATATAAAATGCCTAGTAGATCTAGGAGGGAAAACTGGTACATGTATACATCTAAGATAAGAACAGGAATGGAGGGTTTAGGACAAAAATTTGAGTTAGAGAAAGGTCATGGATGACACCCTATGTCAGTAGATTATTACAGGAAGGAATATGTTTCCCAGACAGATAAGGAAAGGAAGCCATTTTGATGCAGAGCCATTTTCATAAGTATAGAGACATTCATTTATTTGCACAATACTTGTCTGTATAACATCCAAAAAGTATCAACGATTGTACTAGGAACTGAAGAGACAACAGTGAACGTAAGTTCTTGTGTTTGATAGAACAGTAGGGAAATTATAATTTAAAATAATGTATATTTCAAAATAGCTAGAGAGAAGAACTGTAATATTCTCAACACAAAGAAAAGATAAATATTTGAGGTGATGGATATCACAATCCCAAATACCCTTATTTGATTATTACACATTTATTAGAATATTACATACACCCCCAAAATATATACAACTGTATCAGTTTTTAACAAGCAAAAAAAAAAAAGAAAGATGCTATCCTTGGAGTTTACATTCTAGTGGGAGAGAGAGATAAAAACAAATTTTAAAAAATTATAATTTAATTTTAGATGGTAATAAAAAATAAAGCAGACATGCTTTTGGAAAGATTTTATTTTATTTTATATATGGTGGTCAAGAGAGGTCTGTGTGGAAAACTACTTAATCAGATAAATTGGGGAACTAGCTAGTAGCCAGATCATTTAGAGCAAACTTATCCTGTTAAGAGCCAGATAGCAAATACTTTAGCTTTGTGGGCAACAGCTCAATTCTGCCTCAGTAACTAGGAAACAGCCATAAACTACACATAAACAAAGTTGTGTAGATATATTTTAGTAAAACTTTATCTCCAAAACCAGAAGGCAGACATGATTTCATCCTTTGAGCTGTAGACTTGTAGGCCACTGTTTTGAAGCAGTGGTTCTGAAATTTGGCAACACGTTATAATCAGCTGGAGATCTTTAAATATATGTATGCTTACACCTGAATTGGACACCAATAGATTGTGATTTATTTGGTCTGGGGTGTGGCCTGCCCTATGGTTACCAACTGTCCCAGTTCACCCAAAACAGAGGGATTTCTTGTACATGGGACTTCCAGTGCTATAATTGTCCTTGGCAAACCAAAATGGTTGATCACCTTACCTGGACATCGGCTTCACAAATGATAATATATGCATCCAATATTGATAATCATGTAAATAGAATCATGCAGACCATGGTGTGGAGTCTGATTTCATTCTATGTGTGACAGGTACCATTGGAGGGTTTTAAGCAAGTGGAGTGGAATAATCTGACTTACATTTTAAACCCACCTATTACACTAGCTATTGACAGAAGCTCTAGAGGAGTAAGAGTGGAAGATAAGGGACCAGTCAGATGATTCATAATGAGACCAAGGAGGGATGAAGATGGTTCAGACTAGGGTGGTAATAGGGGAGTGTTTTGTTTGTGTCCCCCTAAAATTCATATGTTGAAACCCTAAACCCCAAGGTAATGGTATTTGGGAGGCAGGGCCTTCGAGAGATAATTAAGTTTAGATGCGGTCCTGAGGACCTTACGGTGGGATTAGTGTCCTTATAAGAAGAGGGTGAGACCAGAATGTGCTTCTCTCTCTAGCTCACTCTCTCTTGTCACTCTCTCTCTCTCTCTCTCTCTCTCTCTCTCTGTCCCCTCCCGCCACCTCTGTCTCCCCAATCCCTGCCATATTAGGCTATAGCCAGAAGATGGTCATCTGCAATCCAGGAAAAGGACCCTCACCAGGCACCAAATCTGCTCGCACCTTGATCTTGGACTTTTCAGCCTCCAGAATTATGAGAAATAAATGTGGTTGTTTAGGCACCCATTCTATGATATTTTGTTACAGCAACTGAAGCTGATTAAGACAGGAAGGTCACAAAAATTAGTCTGGTATAGAATACATGTTGAAAGTTAAGTCAAAAGGATTGCTTAAATATAAGTGAGGGATGTAAAAGAGTGAAAAGTGTAAGTCAAAGTTGGTACTTTTGGACTGAGATTAATGATGCAATTTCATAAGTTGGAAACACCTGAGGAGGAGCAGATTAGGGAAAAAGATTGACTATCATGAGATGAAGATGGTTAGATATACAAATGACCATGTCAGGAAGGCAGCTAGAGCTGAAAGTCTGGAGTTCTGGAGAGGATTCAGTCCTGGAGATATACATTTTGGAAACTTTACGCCATGGGAGAAAATATGGAGAATGAGTGTGAGTGCAAAGAATCTAAATATGAAGTCTTAAAGATCATCTGAATCTACAAGAAGAGAAAAAAGAAGATGTCACTGAAGAACTTGAGAAAAAAGACCAAAAGACAACACATCATGGGGATCTGGAAAAAAGGAATAGAGTTAGAAAACATTAATGAGGAACAGCCTTCTTGCTCTTCACTTGTCTTCATCATCAACACTTCATTGTAAAGAATTTCTTGCATATTATGGCAAAAAGGGTATCTAAGGATTCCTTCCGAGAATGTGATTTCTTTTTTCTGAGGGAGGGGGGAATTAAATTTTTATTGAGATCATTGTAGTCAAATGCAGTTTTCCCCAATTGTAAAGCTTTGCAAAACTGTAGTACAGTAGCACACCAGGATATTGACATTGATACGATTTATTAATCTTGTTCAAACTTCCCAAGTTTTACTTGTTGCACTTATTTGTCTGTGTGTGTGTGTGTGTGTGTGTGTGTGTGTGTGTGTATTCAGTTCTACACAATTTTCTAATGTACAACTTGATGCATCCACCACCAGAGTTAAGATACAGAACAGTTCCATCACAAAGTTCTCATGTGTTGTTCTTTTATAACTATCCCTAATCCCTGGTAACCAGTAATCCGATCTTCATTTCTAAAATCTCATCTCAAAAGTGTTACATACATGAAATCATACAGTATGTGAACTTTTGGGATTGATTTTTTTTAACTTGGCATGATTTCCTGGAGATTCATCAAAGCTTTTGTGTGTATGAAGAGTTCATTCTACATTATTGCTTAGTAGATACATGTAACCATTCACCCACTGAGAAATATTTGATCTGTTTCCAGTTTTTGGCTATTTTGAATGAAACTTCTAGGAATATTAGCATACAGTATTCTCTTATAAATGTAAGTTTTTATTACCAAGAATAAGAGCACAAGAGTTCAATACTGGGTTATATTATAATTACATGCTTTTATTAAACTACCAAACTTTTCCAAATTTGGTGCAGTATCTTACATTCTCATCAACAATGTAGAAATGATTCAGTAATTTTGTATCCAGCATTTAGTTTTTCTGCTATTTTTTTATTTCAGTCAGTCTGATATATGTGTAGTGATATCTCATTGTGGTTTTAATTTGCATTTTCCTAACAGTAAGTGGAGGGGAATATCTCTTAATGTAGTTGTTATTTGTATAACCTGTTAGGTGAAATGTCTCTTCATGTTCTTGCTTATTTTCTAACTGAATTTTTTAAAATGTTGAGTTTTGAGAATTCTTTTTATATTTTAGATTCTAGTCCTTTTTCAGATGTGTATTTTGAAAATATTTTCTCTCAGTCTGGAGCTTGTCTTTTTCTCCTCTTCACCTGACCTTACACATAACAAAAGTTTTAAATTTTGATGGGTTTAATTTCTCAATTTTTCTCTTATGGATTCTACATTTTGGCATCAATTCTAATAATTCTTTGTCTAGCCCTAGATATTGAATATTATTTTCTCTTACCTTACTTTCCTAAAAGTTTTGTAGCTTTATGTTATACATTTGAATTCATTGTTTGAATTAATTATTATATAAGAGTGAGATTTAGATTAAAGATTTTTTTTCTTGCCTATATATATTCAATTATTCCAGCATTATTTGTTGAAAAGGCTGTCTTTCCTGGATTGAACTGATTTTGCACCTTTGCAAAAAATCAATCATGCATACTTATGTGACTCTATTTCTAGGCTCTTTATCCTATTTCATTAATCCATATGTCTAACTCTCCACCTATACCACCTATTCTTTATTACTATAGCTATACAGGAAGTCATAATGTTTTATTGCGTCATTCCTCCCACTTTATTGTTATTTATAAAGATAATTTTAGCTATTCTAGGCCTTGTGCATTTTCATTAAAATTTTAAATTAAGCTTGCCTATGTCTCCAAAAACCTCACTGGGTTTTATAGGGATTGAATTAAACCCATAGATCAATTTGTGAACAATTGATATATTTAATATTTTGAGTCTTCTAATCCATGGATATGGTATGTTTCTCCATTTATTTAAATATTTTCTCTTTCATTGTAATTTTGTAATTTTCAGAATAAACATATATATTTTGACAAGTAGATATCTAAGTATTTCACTTTCTTTGATGCTATTATGAATGGTATTTTAATTTTTATTTCGGTTTCTGCATTGTCATTGTTAATACATAGAAATGTAATTGATTTTTGTGCATTGATCTTATATCTTATTACCTTGCTGAACTTATTTATTAGTTCTGAGAGTACTCTTTTTTTAAATTGATATTTCTACAAATGTTCTGCATAGCAATCATATAATGTCCAAATAGAAACAATTTTGTATCTTCCATTTTGATCCTTATGCCCTTTTATTGTCTGTTTTGTATGCTTTATTGACATGACTTGAATTTCTAGTACCATTTAGTTTGCTGGAACTTCCATAACAAAATATCACAGACTGAGTGTCTTAAACAATATAATTTTGTTTTATGACAGTTCTGGAGGCTTGAAGTTCGAGATCAAGGTATCAACGGGTTTGGTGTTTTCCGGGGCCTCTTTCTTTGTCTTGCCAATGGCTGCCTCCTTACTGTGTCCTTACATGTCTTTCTTCTGTGTGTGCACAATCCTAGTGTCTGTGGGTGCAAATTTTCTCTTCATATAAGGACACCAGTCAAATTAGATTAGGGCCCACTCTAACAGCCTTGTTTTTACTTAATCACCTCTTTGAAGGTCCTATCTCAAAACACAGTCACATTAGGAGATACTGAGAACTAGGGTTTCAACTTATGAATTTTAGGCAGACACAATTCAACTCATAACAAGTGCTATGTTGAATAAGAGTGATGAGAGTGAACATCCTTGACTTGTTTCTGATCTTCAAGGGCAATCATTTATTCAGTCTTTCATCATTAAGTATGATGTAAGCTATGGGGTTTGCTTAAATGTTCTTTTTCAGCCCTTCCTAAAGGGCTGAGAGTGTTTTTTATTATGAATGGGTATTCAATTATGTAATGCTTTTATGTGTGTGTGTTAATTGATACTATTATTTTTTATTTTTAGCCTACTGACATGGTAGATTACATTGATTGATTTTCAAATGTCAAGCTAACCTTGCATACCTAGAATAAATTCCATTTGGTGTATAATATGTTTTATTTATTGATGAATTTATTTTGCTAATGTATCTTGCTTAAGATGTTGTATCTAAATTTATAAAAGATATTTATCTATGATCTTTAGTTTTATTTTTGGGGTAATATCTTTGTCTGGATTTGGCATTAGGGTAATATTGGCCTCATAAATTAAGGAGGAAGGTGTTTCATCCTCCTTCATGTTCTAGAAGAGATTGTGGAGAATTGGTGTTGATTCTTCTTTAAATGTTTTATAGAATTATTCATTGAGAATAGCTGGACTTGCCAATTTCTTTTTGATGAGCTTTTATATTATGAATTCAATTTCTTAATTATTATAGCATTATTCAGATTATTAATTTTATTTTGTTGAGTTTCGGTAGTTTCTGTCAAGAAAATGATGCATTTTTTTTAATTTTTTTTTTTAAGACAAGGTCTGTTGCCCAAACTGGAGTGCAGTGGAGCAATCTTAGTTCAGTGCAACCTCTGCCTCTGGGCTCGAGTGATCTACCTTAGCCTCCTCAGTAGCTAGGACTACAGGTGAACATCACCATACCTGGCTAATTTTTCGAATTTTTGTAGGGACAGGGTCTTTGCCGTGTTGCACAGCTTAGTCTTAAACTTCTTAATGCAAGTGATCCACCCACTTAGCCTCCCAAAATGCTAGAATTATAGGTGTGAGCCACCATGCCTGACCAAATGCATTTCTTGTAAATTATCTAACTTAATGAGTCTAAAATTGTTTGTTGTGTTCCTTTAGCCTTTTATTGTTTGCAGGATCTGTAGTGATATCCCTATTCCTTTCCTGATACTGATGATCTGTTTCTTCTTTCTGTTTAAATTTTTGTTAGACTTGATAGAAGTTTATCAATTTTATTTTTTAAGAACCAGCTTTTTATTTTTATTGTTTTTCAATAATATTTTGCTAGTTTTAGTATCAGTGGTTTCTGATGTTATCTTTATTGTTTCTTTTCTCCTGCTATCTTTGGGTTTATTTTATTCTTCTTTTTCCAATTGTGAAAGGAAGGAACTTAGATTATTGATGTGAGTTATTTGATCATTTCTAATGTGAACATTTCATGCTATGTTTCTCTCTTGGCACTCTTTTAGTTGCAATTTTCATATTTTAATATGTTGTATTTTCATTTTCATTCATGTATGTATACTTTATAATTTCCTTTGAGACTTCCTTTTAATCCGTGAATTATTTAAAAGTGTGTTGTTTAACTTTCAAGTCTTTGGAGATGTCCTACTGTCTTTCTGGTTTCTCCTTTATTCTCTACGGTAAGAAATATTCTGTAGAATTTCAATATTTAAATTTGGTTATGTTTATTTTATGACTCAGGATATGATCTATTTTGATGAATGTTTCTTGGGTATTTAAAAATAATGCTTATTCTAAGTAAAGCATTCAATATATTTCAATTATATTCTATTCATTAATTATCTTGTTCCTATCTTCTATATCTTAGCTAATATTCTGTTAGTTCAATCAGGTGCTGAGAGGGTGATGTAGAAGTCTCTAACTATAATTGTGGACTTGTCTGTTTTCCCTTTAAGCTCTATCATCTTTTGCTTTGTGCGTTTTGAGGCTCTGTTCTTTGGTACATACACATTTCAAACCATTCTGTATTTCTTGTAGATTGATTCTTTTATCATTATATAATATCCCTTTTTGTCTAGTAGTATTCTTTGCTTAGAAGTCTATTATACCAGATATCAATACAGCCAACCTTACCTATTTTTTTGTTATGATTGCATGGTATATTTTTCCATCCTTTTTCTTTCAGTCTACCTATGTCTTTTGCATTTTAAATTGATTTTTTGGGGGGTAAACAGCAAATAGTTGAATCATGTTGCTGTTGTTGTTGTTGAAATCCATCCTGCCAAACTCTGTCTTGTGATTGATAAAAATAGCCCATTTATATTTAAAGTAAATATTGATGTGTTAGATTTTAACTCCGATATTTTATTATTTGTCTTCTTTTTGTTTCTTCTTATTCTTTTTCCCGTGGCTCTCCTTTCTTGCCCTTTTGTTGCTTAAACAATTTTTAGAATTCCATCTTGATTTAGTTATAGCATTTTTTAATTTCTTTGGATAGATTTTGAGTGGTCTAGATATTACTATATTCAAGTCTGACTTTTCACAGTTTATTGTTATTGATATTTACTACTTCAACTGACGTGTGGGACCCTTACTTCCATTGTGATTGCTTTATCCTCTCTTTTAAATATCAATGATGTTTTTTTAAATTATGAAATATTGTTTCTGAAATTAACAAGAAGGATATTCTATTGTATGGACTCACATTTCTCCCTCTTCTGTTTCTTGTTACTTGTTCTTTCTGATGCTCAAAATCCCTTCTCTTTTCATTTTCTTTCAGTTCAAAGAATATTTTATAATCATTCTTTAAGGGTAGATTGACTAGCAAACAATTCTATTAGTTTTCCTTTTTCCGATAATGTCTTTATTTCATTTTTATTTTAGGAAGATAGTTTTACTAGATTTAGAATTCATAAATGATGGTTCTTTTATTTTAGCATTTCAACACATTGTGCAATTTACTTCTGGTCTTGATGGCTTCAGATGAGATATTAACTATATAATTCAAGCTGGTATTCCCCATACATAATGAGTTGTTTCAAGTTGGCTCCATTTAAGATTTCTTATTTTTAGTTTTCAGAGGTTTAATTATGATGTGTATTACTACGAATTTCTTTGAGGTTTTTCTATTTGTGATTCACTCAGTTTTTTAGATTTATGTATGTCACCAAATTTGGAAAGTTTTAGCCATAATTTCCTCAAATTTTTAAAATCTTCATTATTATTTTCATTTGGGATTTTAATGTATGAATATTAGAACTTTTGTTATTGTTCCATAAGCTCTGCTCATATATTTACTATTTTCATTTACTTGATCATTTTAGGTAAATTCTATTGATTTTTCCTTGACTTCATTGATTTTACACTATATTATCTCTCCCATACTATTGAGTAAATTTAGTTAGGTATTTTTGTTTAATTTCTATTATCATCATTTTCAGTTATACAGTAACTACTTGGTTATTTTTATGACTTATTTTTCTTTCTGTGATTTCTATTTTTTTTATTTACTTTAAAAGAATTTCTAATTATTAAAGCATGTTATGATAATTGCTTTAAACATTTTGTGCTTTTGTTAAATAATTGTAACATTAGATCCATCTCAGTGTTGGTTACCATTGATTTTATTTTCTAATTCAAGTTGTGATTTTTCTTCTTCTTATGGTTACAAGTGATTTTTAATTGCACCCTAGGCATTTTGTGTATTATGGTATAAGACTCTGGGTCCTATGTAAATCATTTATGGGTAGCAGCAGTCACTATAGGTTAAGCATAGAGGCACTGGTCCACTTTTGTGGGTGGTGGTTACAGTATGAAGACTTGAGCATTTTAGTTTGACTTGCTCGGTTTATGTGGTGGCACTGGGAGAGTCACACCAAGTCCTAATGTTGCTTCCTAAAAAAAGGATTTCCCTTGGCCAAGCTGCCGACTGGTTTTGGTAGGTAAGAGAAGTCTTAGTGCTACTAAAGTTTAGGACACAAACCTTTTCTTGACTCTTGGCAAAGTGGCTCAGGTTTAGTGCACCAAGATTATAGGAATATGAGGCACAAAGTCAGTTGAATGAGAGGACCTTGCCCCGTGAAATTTCTTCTTTCTTCTTTGTGTATTTTTCACTTCATTTTATTCTATTTTTATGACAATTGTGTTGCTGCAGTACTTAAGAAGAACATTAGTGATTTCTTCTCCCTTTCTCACATTCCCAGCTCTTCTACCCACACAGAATTTAGCCATGGTAGAGCTACTTTGGCTTGTTACTATTTGCCTCCATATGTATACATAGAACTGAGTCACTAAAGCAGGAAGGGGAAACGTATGTATATTTTAAGATTTGACAATAACAAATTTACATTCTGGGTGGGGGCACACACACAAATGCAGTAATTTCAGATATAGTAAGTGCTATATGAACAAGAAAATAAAACAGTGGTATAGATAGTGATTGGGATGTGTGTGTAGCTAATTCAGTAGACTCCTGGAAGAGCCTCAAACATGCCCAGACCATGGTCTTGAACTTGGTGAATGTATTAGTGCATTCCCACACTCCTATAAAGAACGACCTGAGACTGGGGAATTTAAAAAGGAAAGAAGTTTAATTGACTCACAGTTCTGTAGGGCTGCAGAGGCCTCAGGAAACTTACAATAATGGCCAAAAGGGAAGCAAACACATCCTTCTTCACATGACAGCAGGAGAGAGAAATGAATGCCCAATGAAGGGGAAAGCCTTTTATAAAACCATCAAATCTCATGAGAACAAACTCACTATCACAAGAACAGGATGAGGAAAATCACCCCATGATTCAATTAACTCCACCTGGCCCCTCCCATGACACATAGGGACTATGGGAACTAATTACAGTTCAAGATGAGATTTGGGTGGGGACACAGCCAAACCATATCAGTGAGTTTAAGGACAATAAGAAAGCCAGTGGGGCTGGAGTGTAACTTGCCTCAGATTCACAGCTACAAAGCAACTCAGTATATTTCCCTTTACCAGGGGTCAATATCCGTTTGGGTTATTAGACTTTAATATACCAGGTGGTCTCACTAATTTCAGAGCTGCCTGCTAAAACTTACTTTCATATTATATCTTGTAACCATAATGCTTTTTTGAAGGAGGAATGAGTTTCAAGTAGCTTTGAAGAAGATCATACCACTTTTGTAGAAATGAGAAGTACAGCAGTGACACATTAAAAAAAATAAAAGTGAGCCAGGCTCGGTGGCTCACGCCTATAATCCCAGCACTTTGGGAGGCCGAGGAGGGTGGATCACGAGGTCAAGAGATCAAGACCATCCTGGTCAACATGGTGAAACCCCGTCTCTACTAAAAATACAAAAAATTAGCACGCCTGTAGTCCCAGCTACTTGGGAGGGTGAGGCAGGAGAATTACTTGAACCCAGGAGGCAGAGGTTGCAGTGAGCCGAGATCGCACCATTGCACTCCAGCCTGGGTAACAAGAGTGAAATTCCGTCAAAAAAAAAAAAAAATCTTTGGCATCCTAGACACACAAAGTAATTCAAAGAACTGAAAAGACTCATAATAAAAATAACAAAAATGCATACAAGGTTCAAGATTATGATTATAGTCTTAATTATTGTAGTTTATAGTTCTGTGTATCACAATAGAGATAGTAACCACTTTTCCCTAACGTATTCCTGGAAATAGTATAATTCAGTGGATCAGTTCTTTATCTAGAAATGTTCTAATCTGAGGTTTAACATTAACTGAATATATGACAGATATGATCAAATATATATTAGAAAAATTATTATGTTATACACTTTTGTATTCATTTAAAATGAAATATGCTGGACATGGTGGCTCATACCTGTAATCCCAGTGCTTTGGGAGGCTGAGGTGAGCAGATGACCTGAGGCCAAGAGTTCAAGACTAGCCTTGGAAACATAGTGAGACAGGTCTCTACAAAATTAAAAAAAAAAAATAGCTGTGTGTGGTGGTATACACCTGCAGTCCCAGCTACTTGGGAGGCTGAGACCGTATGATCCCTTGAGCCTAGGAGTTCAAGTTTGCAGTGAGTAATGATCACACCACTGCACTCCAGCCTGGGTGACAGAGCAAGATCCTGTCTCTAGAAAGCTTAATAAATAAAATAAAATATTTCTGCAAAATCTTCACAATGTTTATAAAGCTACAGTATAGCTTGACTACATGAAGCGTAAAAAATATATATATGTTTACTTATTCTACAAAATTTTATTGAGCACAATTATATGCTGAACACTGTCCTAATTTTATATACTTTATTTATATTAATCTCCACAAAATGCTTTTGAGGTAGGTGCTACTATTACCTGGCTTTTTTCAGAAAATAAAAAACATACACAGCTAAAATGTATTAGGATAAGGATTTAAATTCAGGGTGTCTGAATCCAGAACCTATTCTGTTCATTACCAGGCTGTATATTTCCTCATTATAGAATATTAGTTTCTGATCTCAAAGTGCTCAAATTAATGTAGAAGACAGACAAAAATTACAGTACATTATTAAAAATATTTTTTATAGGGTGCTACAGAGACCTTTGGAGGGAGTACTCAGTTCAGAGAAGAATTTTTCAGAAAGACTTCCTGAAGGAGGAAGTACAACGGAAATGAGATTTGAATAGTGAGTGGAAGTTTGCCATCAGAAGATCAGGTAACAAGGATAGTTTAGGCAAGAAGAACAAAATATATTGCAAAATTATGAACCTAATAAAATATGGATTGGAGTATTGGAATGTTTTAGGAGGAAAATAAGGAGAGGCAAAGAAGTTCATATTATGGAGAATTTTATAAATCCTACTATGGAATTTTAAAAGGTTTGTGGCATTAAAGGATCTCAGCTGATGGAGTTAATAACAAATATGTTCAGACAGCAACATGGAAAATAAAATGAGTGGGAGAAACTGTAGGTGCATGGAAAATAATGATCAACTGAATTAACATATTTGCAACTGGAGGAAAGAAGTGGATAAATATTCAATAGCTGTTGGGAGGATGATGCGCTTTGACTTAGAGGATAAATTGATGGATAATCCACAACAGAAAGAGGATGTAGGATTGGAGAAGAGATTTTTAGCAAGAAGTAACTGTCACATACTTTGGTATAAAAATTCAAGAAGTGTTAAAAGCGCTCTTCTGTGGAATCTAGCACACCTGAGCTCAGAAGATGACTCTACAATTTTCAAATTGTGTGATTATATGCAAGATACTTAAGTTCTCCAAGGCTAAGTTTCTTTATTCACTCTTCCTTAATGCCCTACAGTCAATCCCCATGTGCCATAATTTCTATTTATTAAAAAAAGCTTCAGTCTGTATCTTGTAGTTTTTCTAGGCTTTTATTATATCTTGCTATAATTATTGCAGAATCCTCTTAACTGGTCTTCATGCCTCCAATATCTTCTCCTTCTGGTACATTTCCACATGACAGCCAGAATAATCTTTCAAAACAAAGAAAGGAAACATATTTTTCCTTAAAGAACTCAGATTTCAGTGAGATACTGTATAAAGGGGAACAAGAGTGGACCAGGGAGACTAGGTGGCATTATTACATAGTCTAGAAATGACTTGATGTTTCAGATGTGATTAGAGAGGCAACCTTAAAGTCGCACAAATGTGGATTTGGAAGAAACAGTTCTGGGGAATAGGGGAAGAGAGGGACATGTGAAAAAAGGCTCCTTAATTTATAATGTGGGTTACTAGGTAGAAATGGATCAAAGATAGGGGAGAAAGTGTGTTTGTTCTTGGACACATTGAGAGTGAAATGATTTTGAGATATGCCAATGGATATACAAAGGAAGCAATTGAATCTGAGCCTGAGAGCTATACATACCATTGTCAGGAGTATACAGGCACCTATGAGTTTACAGACGTAGACAAAATTGTCAAATAATGGTTATGTAATGAAAATGCAGGCAGACGTATGACATCACAAATGCCAACATTTAATGCTAAGTCGAAGAGGAAGAACCTGCAAGGGACACAGATGCAACCAGAAAAGTAGGAAGGAAATGAGGAGGATACAGTGTCATTGGAGCTGCCAGAAAGATTGTTTCTGGAAGGATACAATGATCCACAACTTTGAATGATGCGGAACAAAATGAAGTCTGAAAAGTGCCCACTGGATTTAGCAATACGACTGTAGTGGGTTGTTTTCTCAGGGAGTGATGGGTATGAAAGTGAAGAGTAAGTTGAGGGGTAAGTGTGAAATGAGGAAAATGAGAGACTAAGTAAAAACAGCTTAAAAGAACTTGGGCTGTGGGAGAAGGGGCAAGAGAGAAAGCGATTTTGCTTTCAAGAAACACAGGAATAGCCAGAGTAATCTTTCAGAACAATGAAAGGAAATGTGTTTTTCTTTGTTGTGAGGAAAGAACGCATTTAGTTGTGATGTCTATCAGTGCATAGAGGAGGCTTACTGGGCTGAGGGAAAACAAACCTGAGCACCCGAATACTCTCATCAAAATACCCTTCTGTATTTTGAACCAAGTGTTAAAATAGACGCTCTACAATAAAAAAAAAATAATGACTACATATAAAGCTCCCTCTTGCCCAGTCTATTTACACACCATTGCCAACTCTGATAACAGGAACCTGGGAACCACTGGTTACCCGGAAGATGACTGTTTTTGTTGCACAATAAGACAGAGTGGTAAAACAAACAACAGCCTATCTTAATTTAAATTTTTGATATTTTGCTCATGCATTTTGTGTATTCTAAAATATTACATTAAAATGGCATTTATATTGATTACTAAATTTATTGGTACTCCTTTATATTTTGCACCTGAATTGTATGCCATACTTACCTCAATTTAATACTGGTTCTGGTTAAAAGCAAGGAAATGTGATTGACAATTATGCTTAATAATGAAGATAATGGGATTAGAACTATTCGTGATCATTTAAGAAGTATGTTAACTGCAGAGAGTTCTTAGAAAAAGCTGTAAATAGTGATGATGCAGCTAAGAAGAAATCACATACTAAAGGAACATGCATTTATTCATTCAAGCAGAAAATATGTTAAATATTCAATACACTGACTTGAATTTGAAAATCTCCATATTTGCTTATATGACACAACTCCTTTTATAAAGAGTTTGTGGTCCAATTGAATATAGTTTTCTCCCACACTTCTTAGGTAAGAAATTATACTTATGTGAGTTGAGAAGCTTCAAGCTATAACATAGTCTTAAGTGAGAAAAGGGGCTGATTTTTAATATGAATTAATTAGCACTTAGGCTAAGTCTGGATGATAATTCAATGTGATTTTGTCATTAATTTTGAGTCATGTCAACAAAATGCGGTCTTTTGACAGAAATGAAAGCTTTGTGGTTTCTTCAGCATACAAAAACACAGCAATTGTAGGTAAACATTTTTTCTTTTTCTTTATCTGTTTTTTTTTTTTTTTTTTTTTTTTTTGTCTTTTTTAGATGGTCTTGCTCTGTTCCCCAGGCTGGAGTGCAGTGGCATGATCTTGGCTCACTGCAACCTCCACCTCCTGGGTTCAAATAATTCTTGTGCCTCACCTTCCACATAACTGGTATTACAGGTGTACACCACCCTGCCCAACTAAGTTTTGTATTTTTTTTTTTTTTGGTAGAGGTGGGGTTTCACCATGTTGGCCAGGCTGGTCTTGAACTCCTGGCCTCGAGGAAGCTGCCTGCCTCAGCCTCCCAAAGTGCTGGGATTATAGCCTTGAGCTACCACACCTGGTTCATAAACATTTTTTCTTAGCATTTTATTTTGCATAGCTTGAAGGCTCAAATTACCAAGCATTTTTGCAGGGGTCCTTTTCACAGTATTTTCAACAGCTTATTTTCATTTTATTTATCTATAGTTTGTCATTAGAATAATGTTTGGTGTTTAACAAGCATAATATAAAAGACAGTTGGATCAGTGGATTTGTTCCTTTGTAGTTCTCATTCTGAGCTAATACTCTACCTAGGTGCATAATATTTGTAGAGAAAATTAAGTACTTGAAGAACAAATGCTCCTTTCATTAACAATTCCGTAAGTTTATAAATCTAGACTTTTCAAAATTGTTTGGGCATATGCCTTCTTTATAGTTTTTAAAAATATTTATTTATAATCTAGATAATTGATATACATATTTATGCATATTACTCAAAATTAAAATGTCACTTAACATCTCCATAAGAAAAAGCTTTACTTCCTTGCTGTATCTGAGGTTGTATTTTCAAGGCAATATGGTTTTGGACGGCTCAGCATATGGCCTCCCATTTGCTGGCATTCAAGTGCGGAGGGGGGTCAATAAATAATGCTCACGTCTTCTCCTCTTGTGTTCAAGACCAGCTGAGTAATATAGGCACAGCAGTTGGGCAGATGAAGATAAATATTTTAATTTTTGTATTTTTCTGATAAATTCTCATTAGAAAATGTGTCTTAAGGCTCTGTCAAAATGGATCATAGTAGACTAAAATTAGGCAGACTTATTCACTCAGCCAGAGGCTGCACTGGTCAATCACGAATCTCTCCTGAGGGTTTCTGCCGTGTAAAATCTGTGTCATGAAGAACAATCCATTTTCTTCTTCAAGTCATCTATTAGGAAATTTTGATTCCCCTGGAAGGGAATGAATGGAAATATACAGACTAGAAGAGTTACTTTAAAAGAGTCATTCTGAAGGCGTTATGGGAGGATCCTGTAGCCTCCCCAGAACCTTTTAGAGCTCTGTGAAGTCCTCTTTTCTGGCCACTTATCTGTATGAGGCTGGATCCTCTTTTTGTATTTCAACCAAAACAATACAATACATCCCAGTGAAGGAGAAACAGATATGAAGATCCTGCTGTCTTTTATTAAGTCAGACATGAAAGAGATTTGCAAAAATGTACAATAGGATATCTCGTTTTGCCAATTTTTATAAGAACAACATAGTTATTTTTCATAAAGTTATATTATTTATAACATGTAATAAGAATATTCTTCATAAAATATCATATCATTTTTCATAAAACGATATTATTTGTAACATCATAAATATATTCTTTTTCATAAAATATAATTTTTCATAAAATGATATTATTTATAATAACATCATAAGTATATTATTTTTACTTTAAATGAATTAATAGATGTATTAGGTTCTCTAAAGGGACAGAACAAATAAGATAGATATATATATGAAGGGAAGTTAATTAGGAGAATTGACTCACAGGATCACAACATGAAGTCCCACGATAGGCCATCTGCAAGCTGAGGAGCCAGGGAGCCAGGCTGAGTCCCCAACCTCAACAGTAGGGAAGCCAGTACTGCAACCTTCAGTCTTTGGCTGCAGGCCTGAGAGCCCCTGGCAGATCACTGGTGTAAGGCCAAGGGTCCAAAAGCTGAAGAGTCTGATGTTCGAGGGCAGGAAGCATCCAGCATGGGAGAAAGGTGGAGGCCAGAAGATTTAGCCAGTCTAGTCCTTCAGCATTACTCTGCCTGCTTTTATCCTAGCCTGACTGGCAGCTGACTAGCTGGTGCCCACCGAGATTGAGGGGTATCTGCCTGTCCCAGTCCACTGACACAAATGTTAATCTCCTTTGGCAACACCCTCACAGACATACCGAAGAGTTATATTTTGCATCCTTCAATCCAATCAAGTTGACATTCAGTATTAACCATCAAAATAGGTAAACATTTTTTAAATTTCTCAGCTCCTTATACAGAAGATAGAACTCATATAAACAAAAGTTATTTGTTGCCATCCTCAGAAACATGTAAAAGTATAAACATGTCCCATGATAAAAAGTTTGAGTCTCGGCACAGTGGCTCACGCTTTAGCCTAGGAGTTTGAGACCAGCCTGGGAAACATGACAAATACCTACCTCTACAAAAAAATAGAAAAATTAGCAGAACATGGTGGTGCATGCCTACCATCCCAGCTACTCAGCAGGCAATGGCAAGAGGATCACTGCAACCCAGAAGGTTGCCGCTGCAGTGAGCTGAGATAGTGCCACTGCACTTCAAACTAGGCAGCAGAGTAAAACCCTATCTTAAGAAAAGAGAAAAAGTTTGGGACCCATTGCTCTAATAGAAACTCCTTTGCATGAAAACATGAGAAGTAGGTAATAATTATTTCTCACTTGGTTCTTTTTATTCTCTTGAAGTATTGGACAGGATATTTGCTTCACTGCAGACTGTTGTTTTAGATACAGCTAATATTAAGGTAAAGTACAAGTATTCACGAATCATTTTTTTGAACAGAACTTGGCAGTCTTCAATGACAGCAAATTGTATATATCTGGGGTAAACTTTATTTAAATTTTACTTGCTGACTTGCTTTTCTGTCCTGTTTCACTGGCTTAAATTGAAGGACATTATGAAAACAACCTTGGGAAACTTTTGCTTCTTCAACAATTTTCATAGAAAATGTGATTGAAGATTTTTTTTTAACTAATATAGTGGCATCTTTGGAACAATTCAAGAGATGTATCTTTCAGATCTCAACAACAAGGATCATTGTGCTTACTTTAGTCTACTGGATTATTTATACATTGCAAAGATTATCAATCAAATCCCTATCATCATTCACTCTTATTTACTGGCTAGTAAGTTTAAGCCCAATTTGCAGTGCTCTACTAAATGTACCACTTGGTATTAGCATGTTGTGTGCTACTCTAACGATGGGTCTCAGCTTAGCTTCTCAACTCTGATTTTTTTTTTTGTTCTTTATTCAGATTTATTTCTACTTACTCTCTTATTTTTCTTGCTTTCATATCTTTAAGCCGTCTGAAATCTTTTCTACAAACTAGGGGAATTTCAAGAAATGATTTAAAAAGAGCAATTAGAGTGAATCACGTAAGCTAAGGAAGTGGTGCTTTTGAATTCATCCAATATCTACATTATATGTTAGTTATTATTTTCCCCATATCCCAGGGTCAAAAAACAAAAGAAGAAATGAAACTAGGTGAATTTGCAAGGCTAATGCTTTTATACTAATTAAATATGGGGACCTCAGGGTTTTTTGATTTTTTTCCCCGTAATTACTCTGGTATGCCTCTGTCACAGAGTGCTGCCACTTTTTCATTTGGAAATTTTATGGATCAGTGATATAAATGCAAATATAAATGAAAAGACTTAAAATATCCAAATCCCTATCTTGATTCATTTAACTAAAATATTCTCCCATATTGGCCTTTTCTCTCCCTGTTCACAAAAGGTATTTATTTCTTTATTGAAAAACTCATTACATATGCTTGTGTAATGTCAATTAGCAATGGTGTAACAAAAATTTTATGTTTGAGCTACAATGAATTTCTGAGGAAATCTGTTGTTTTTAAGGCTGAAGCTGCAATTGGAGAAGATCCAAATCATTACCTAAATTTACATTCTATTGTTATGCATGAATCTTTTTATAACTTCCTATAGGGTATTTAGAAATAAGCAAAAGTTTGTTTTGTTTTCTCCTTGCTTCTATTGTGCTAATACGGGTTTATATAGCTAGCATTTGGGGGTAAATTTGAAATTAGAAAAAAAAAAGAATTACATCTCAAAAGAAACTCTCTACTTCATAAGAAATTGGCTGGTGGAAATCACAGCTATCTTGTGGTTCTTTGCTTTTACAACAGAAACCAAATCCAAAAGTAATACAATAAAATCCATGTTTTGTTGTGAGAGTCTGTTTGCTTTAGTTTGGGAATTAGTTTAACCAGTTATATCTCCATATTTTTGTATTTAAAATCTACTTTTTAAAAAATACTGTTAATTTTACATTTAAAAATCAAGCAATTTTCACACTCATGCTGTATCCCCAGGGAAATGGACTGTGAGACTGAGATTTTTGTGTGGGAGGTTTAACAGGGAGGATGCATCACAAAAACATCTATAAAGCAATGAAGGAAGTAGGACTGGGCAGAAGGAGAATGTGACTGAGATGCAGGCACAACCAGAAGCTTCAGCTGATTAAACAGGGAGCCTTAGATCTAGAATATGCCCCAGAGGTGTCCCAACCTATGTCAAGTTGAGATAAAAGCTAGGCCTTTGTAAGCCAATATGGTCCAGTCATTAGATGAGGCCTGACTTGTGGAGGGAAACATAACCTTTGCCAAAGCAGCTCCTTTCATCTGAGAGCAATTTTGTGAGAGGAACTCAGCTGTGAATGATGCTCTATCAGAAAGGCAACAGTCCTGGCAGTTGGGGTGGTGGTCTGAGTACCAAAGGGGAGATCTGAGCAGCACCCCACCCCACAGCATCCTTGAGCTACGTGGATCTGCTTTGTATAAGGTCACTCCATGTAGGAATAGTGCCTTCAGTTTTCTGGTTTGTCTCTTTTCCTTGTGATATTTGCAAGAGGTAGATTAGTGGCATAATTGCCAAACAAGTTCTTCCTGCTCACTGCACAGAAAAAAAAAAAATGCACCGAGACTACGGTATTGCGGAAAAGAAAGTTTAATTAACACAGGCTAGTCACGTAATAGATGTAGTTATTACTCAAATCAGTCTTCCCAAAAGTTCAGAGGTTAGGGTTTTTCAAGGATAGTTTGGTGGGTGCTGTTGACTGGTTGGGGATGCAGTCATGGGGTGTGGAGAATAGTCCTCCTGCACTGAGTCCACCACTGGGTGAAGGGCTACAGGACTGGTTGAGTCATGAGTCAGGAGTTACGAGTTCAGGTAGGGTCAGTCAGTTGCCAAAAGTCTGAAAAATATCTCAAAAAACGAATCTTAGTTTCAATAATAATGATCTTATCTATAGGAGCAATTGGGGAAGTCACAAATCTTGTGACCTCTAGCCATGTGACGCCTGAGCAGTAAGGGATGAAAGAAACTACATCTACACTTTAGCAGATTTCCAGGCCCTCCTATAATCCTAATCTTACGGCCTTTCATTAGTCTTACAAAGCAATTTCAGTCTCTAACAAGGATGGAATCATTTTAAAGAGGGACTCTTATTGTTCTTGCTTCAAAGTTAAACTATGAATTATATTTCTCCCATGGTTAGCTTGGCTTACACCCAGGAATGAGCAAACACATCCAGCCTGTGAAGCTAGAAGTAAGGTGGAGTCAGCTGTTAGGTTCTCTCACTGGCAGCATCTTTGCAAATGCAGTTTCAGTAGGATGAATTTTAGCCCCCACTGCTGTGGTTGTTCTTAAGACCACACCGATATTTATATTTTCTCTCCTTTGCTAACCATTCTTGATATGCTCTGCCATTATTTCTGCTGATCTGGTGGCTTACCTAGTGTGGTATAAGCAAAAAAATAAAATTCTAAGCCCCCCCAGTGGCTAAATAGACCTCTTCTTGGCCAAGGTGGACCACAAAGAAACCTTATAAGCTGAGTACCCAGCCATGATGGGAAGCGAGATCAGATACATCTCATTATATGCTCTACCTTTTGGAGTTTAGGCATAACAACTGATCATCATTAATGTTAAAACAGAGATCATAACACTGACAAAACAGGAAATTTGTTACAATATGCCACCAAATTATAAACAAGTCATAAGGCCATGCAAGGGTAGGTTTAAAATCTTACCTGCAGGCCATCAATCTTGTTACATAGCAACCTTATCTTAACTTAAAACATTCCTTTCTGCTGACACCAAGTTTTAGACAGAACCTTATTCCTTCAACCAATTGCAAATTGAAGAATCTCTGAATCCACCTATAACCTATAAATCTCTCCTTCAAGGTGTCTTGCCTTTTCAGGGCAAACCAATATTTACCCCATCCATGTATTTAGGTCTTTGTCTGTAATTCCTGCCTCCCTGAAATGTATAAAACCGTACTTTTATCCAACTGCCTTGGACAGATTTTCTCAGGGTCCCTTGAGACTGTTTTTCTGAGCTGTGGTCATCATATTGGCTCAGAATAAACCTCTTTAAAATATTTTACAAAGCTTGTTTTTTTCCATTAACAGGGGTGAAATGGTTTGGCTGAGCCCCGATCCAAATCTCATCTTGAATTGTAATCCCAGTAATCCCCACGTGTCATGGGAGGACCCCGTGGGAAGTGATTGGATACAGAGTTTGTTTCCCCCATGCTTTTCTTGTGATAGTGAGTTCTCATGAGATCTGATGGTTTTATAAGCATCTGGCATCTCCTCTGCTTGCACTTTCTCTCCTGCCACCCTGTGAAGAGATGCCTTCTGCCATGATTCTAAGTTTCCTGATGCCTCTCCAGCCATGCAGAACTGTGAGTCAATTAAACCTCTCTCTTTAACAAATTACCCAGTCTTGAGTATTTCTCTATAGCAGCATGAGAATGAACTGTTACAAGGGGTAGACAGGATCCTCTTCTCAAGGTGTGTTCATTTCTAATAACCATGTCTTTATCAGGCCATGGCTGCTGTATCTGTGCATTCTCTATCTTAATTGGGCAGAGAGTTCTAAGAGACATGACAGTGAATCACTTAAATGCTAAACATTTTCTTACTTGCCTCTACTGTATAGCAGAAACCATCCCTCCTCCTGAGTGACAGATTAATTATACCTGTGAGCATAGAACCTTAGTTCCTTTCTTCCTGGTAGTCCCTGCACAAGGAATCAAAGGTGGCCAAGTTGTGGCAACAGGTTAGAGTTTAGTGGAATATTTGCTATGTTCTCTGGCCATCTGAACGAGAACATCTAGACCTGCAAAGGCTAGAACTGTAGGTGAGAAAAGCACATATCACCAAGTACTTCACTGGGATTGACAGTAAACAAAGCCATCCAACTTCCACCCCTTTGTTTTCAGATCCAGACATAGGTGTTCTGCATACTGGGACACAAACTATAAAATGGTAGTTTATTTGGTGTGTACACGACATCCTAAAGGACGTTGCCCCATCTTTGTCGGATATAATCTCCAAGCTGGCACCTCAGCTGTGCTGTCAGAGGCTTTTCTATCACTCTGTCAGGCTGACAATTTACAGGAGGTACAGTATGTGATAGGATGAGTCAGGTTTCCACAACTTCATTTGCTCTAAAGTGTATTCTTTAGTCTGATAGGATTGATATGATGATATCTAGAATTTTATTTGGCTGGGCACAGCAGCTCATGCCTATAATCCCAGCACTTTGGGAGGCTGAGGTGGGCAGATTACCTGAGGTCAGGAGTTCGAGGCCAGCCTGGCCACCTGCTGGTCTCAAATTTTACTAAAAATAAATAAATAAATAAGAAGAATTTTATTTAAGCACTCTCTAAACCTGGAATAGTGGTGCTAACTCAGGTCTTAAATACAGGAAAGAGTTCAAAGTAATCAACTTAATCCTAAGTAACTGTTGATATCCCAAAAGTATGGTTTCATTTTGGGGGCTAACCACTGGTTTCCACTGGTGGTAAATTGGACATTTGGCAGCAGCCAAGGCTAAATCAGCCTTGCTGAAAGGAAGCACAGGCCATAAGCCTTATTCATAGCCTTCATTCCTGCCACCATGGCCACACATTTCATAAGCCTGTTGTGCCGGAACTGAGGTTAATTACAGAGGCTGGTTGATGTCAATTGGCTGAACCATTTTTTTTCAGCATTCATTTTGTAGTGCCTGTTCTAATGTGGTTACTCTCTGAAACACTTTAGTATGTGTTAGAAAATACTTTGAGTCTACTCTCAGAAGCCCATCTATGTGTCCCTTCCTCTGATCTGTTTGTCCCTCATTTCCAAATCTTTCTCCTTCCAGACAAATTATCCTCAAATTGCCATTGGTCCATATATTCTAATCTTGGGCAACTTTTTTTTTCAAAGGAAATGACCAAGTGTACCATCCAAACATGTGCCTATTGGGAATATTTTCCTTCACTGATGTATTTTTGGCCCTCCCTTGAGTAGAGCTATACTGTAGCTGCTATTCATTTTCAGCTTACAGACCTATATCATGTAAATGTATACTTTAAAATGCGCATTTATTTCTGTCATTTGATCTTAAGAGACCTCCCACATGGTGATAGAAGTTAGCTACGGGAGGTGCCAGTGTGACAATAGCAGGGACATGGATTCTGGGCCAGCTACCCATGCAACTTACTTTTGCCTTTGGGCTTTGTTCATGCTGAACATAAATGCACCATTTCCATTTTGCAAGGTATTGCTGCTGGTCTAGCCTGACCTTATGATTTGGTGGGTCTGACAATATCCAGCTCATAATAGGCAGTGCTGCATACACACTTGATGTCCCATGGCTAGGTGCTCATCTTAGGGTACAGTACCAAACCAGGGACTCCTTTTGAGTGGAATATCATTATTTTTATTTTTTGTTCTGTTTTGTTTTTGTTTTGAGATGGGGTCTCAGACAGTTCCCTGGCTGGAGTGCAGTGGTGCAATGTCCACTCACTGCAACCTCTGCCTCCTGAGTTCAAGTGGTTCTCCTGCCTCAGCCTCCCAAGTCTGAGACTACAGGTGCGTGCCACCACGCCCAGCTAGGTTTTATATTTTTGAGTAGAGACGAGGTTTTACCATGTTGACCAGGATGGTCTCGATCTCTTGACCTTGTGATCCGCCTGCCTCGGCCTTCCAAAGTGCTGAGATTACAGGCATGCGCCACTGCGCATAGCCTATATGATTATTTTCTATAAATAACATGGCCTTGCTTCAGAAAGGTCACTTTCTGAACACCTGTTAGATATTTACACTGTAATTCTTTTACTGGGACTTATAAGTTTTACATGGCATCTTTTCCCATCATAGATGCTGCTAAAATCATAGATGCTGTTGTTTCTGTCATATGGACCAATTGGCAAGGGTGCTCACTAGCTTGCCTGTATCTACCACAGAGAACTTTCCTGGTTTGGGCCCCATCCAAAGCGGGCAGCCTGTAATGTCATTTGGTAACAGGACTGGAAAAAAAATTCCCACATAAAGAAAATGCTGCCTCCAGAACCCTAAGAGGCCTATCAGGCATTGTGATTCCTTCTTATTGGTGAGAAATGCCAGATGCCGTAATTTTCTTTCCCTCTGAAAGTGACAGCTCAGAATCTCCCAGACCACTGGCTCCTAAAACCTTCTCTGATGTGGCAGTCCCATGATTCTCCATAGGTTTTGTCTCCTGAGTTCATGTCCTCTTATTTTTGTATTCATTCTACTCAACCTATCCTCATTATCTAACAATCACCTCCCTTGTTGAAAACATTTTCCCTTGATGTCTGTGAAACTCTTCCCTAGCCTCCTAGTTTACGTTCATTCCTTATCACTCTTTTTTGTCTACTTCTTCTCATAGACCAGACTTCTAATCACTGCAAAGACCCAGGGCTCTTCTCTCAAAACTCATTTCTATCTCTTCTTAATTCCCAGATGATCTCCAAGTGCAAGAATTTAAATATCATCAATAATCTGATAATTCACACATTAAAAAAATGTTTTTTTGCAATTCTCCCCTAAACCCCAACCTTAAATATCCAACTGCCTATTCAACATTTCCACTTGAATATCTAAAACACATTTCAAATTCTAAATATTCAAAACAAAACTCAATTCCTCTCCTCTCTGTTTGCACCTTCCTGGGGGGGAAAACCCCTGCTTTTCCATAAGTCTATCCCATTTGCACAAAAATTATCTTTTCTTTTCCAGTTGCTGAAAAATCTTCGAGTTACCCTTGAACCTTTTTTTTTCACATTCCACCTCTAATCCATTACAAGTTTATTTCAATTATGACTTTGAATCCTACCTGATATATGAATCTCTTTCTCCACATCCACCATTAACATCCTGGACAAGCCACTGTCATGTCTTGTCTGGATTGTCGTAAAACTTCCTAATTGATCTCATCTGTGTCTTTCCCTTTGCAGTCCATTATGCACACCGAAGCCAGAATGAGCCTTTTACAGTATGAGCCAGATCATGTTCCTTTTCAGATCAAATTCTTAAATGGTTTTTTATATTTGGATCAGGCCTGACGTGATTTGGTGTCCTACTGTTTCTTTCAGCTCATCTCCAGACACCCTCTTTCTCCTTCACTCTGCTCCAGCTCTGGAATTTTTTGCACACTGCAGGGCTACTTCCACTTCAGGCTCTTTATTCCTACTGCAGCTATGTCTGAAATGTTTTTCCTTAAAACTTCTTAAACGTTTTTAAATGTTCTTGTATAAGACATGCCTTTCCTGGCCACCTTATGTAAAATAGTACCCCATCACTCTTTATCTTTCTTATCCTAATTTATTTCTCTTCCTAATGTCTACTGCCACTTATGTACATTTGTTTATTTTCTTCCTTCTTTTGTTTTTTATTTCTTATTTGTTTTTTCTCCTCATTTCTAGAATGTAAAACCTACAAAAGAACAGATCTTGTCTATTCTGTTTACTATGAAATTATTGTGCCAAAACCAGTACCTAGCATATAAGTTAATACACATTTGTTGACTACATGAATAAAATTTATTCTATGATTCTTAAAATAGTGAACTAAACATAAACTTTCTCTCAGGCATAGAAATAAAATGTTCAAAATTTTATGTAGGTATATTTTTATTATGTCTTTTTATTTTAGAGTATTTTACATATTTGGATTTTGTTATTTCTTATATTTTTAAGCATCAAGAAAAGAATTAAATAAGGGCATTAAATATTATGCCTTACAGTTTGTTTGTTTGTTTTGCTGTGTAATCCTGTATGTATGTAGCAAACAAATGTGATATCAAACTTGTACCTAATTATGACAAGAAGCCTTTCTAAATAATTGGGGTTTTGGACTAAGGAAGTCCATCATTGATGGTATTTTCAAAACACATTTCCCAGAGAAGGAGTAAGTATGTATAATATATTAGCAAGATTCACCTATACTACTTAACTGGTGCTTCCTTAGACTAGGAAGAGAATAAAGGAAGACAGTATAGAAACTGATAAAGTATTAGCTTTCTTTTCAGTAGAAGAAAAGAGGAAGAAAATGATGAACTATATATGATGTCTTAATTATAATTAAGAAAGCAGGAATATAGATGAGAAGTAAAAATAATGAATAACAGATTCATTAAAAATCATAAGCTTGGAATACCAAGCTCTTACTGTGTGCCACAAACTTGTGAAATGGCTTACATAGTATTTTCTTATTTAATCCTCGTGATGCCTCCATGAGCTAGATGCTGTTACCCTCTCCCATTTCTAAGATGGGTTCTTGTCCAAGAGAAGATAGTGATTAAACCAAGGCCAAATAAATGGTGAAGTCAGGATTACCAACTAGGTTTTCTGACTCCAGAATCACGTTTTTTAACTGCTGAGCTAGGAGTTTACAGCATAATTCTAAGCAGAAAGTTGTGAGCAGCAGTTATCAACTACTAAATATCCTGTTACTTCAAAGATCCAAGGTAACGTATTTGCCCTTAATTGGTCATTCTCTAGCAAAGTTCTTACTAGTGAAGTTAGGTCCTTACCTGTAATCTAACTACAGCACTGCTTTGAAATCAATGATAAAGCACACTACCCTTGATTATAAAGAAAAGAGAGCTGGGACCTATTTTATTTCAACATTGTGTAATACAGTTGTCCCTCTGTATCTGGGTGACTTGTTCTAGGGCCCTCCTTCCCCCACAGATACCCAAATTCAGAGAAGCTCAAATCCATCATATAAAATGGTGTAATATTTACATATAACCTATACACATCCTCTCATATTTTTAAGGCATCTCTAGACTACTCAAAATGCCTATTATAATGTAAACGCTATGTAAATAGCTGTTACACTGTGTTACTTAGAGAATAATGACAAGGATAAAAGTCTGTACATGTTCAGTATAGACATAACCATTCTTTTTTTCTGAATATTTCTTTATCTGTGGTTGGTCGAATCCACAGATGTGGAACCTACAGATATAGAGGGTCAAATGTATGTTTAAAATTGTTGTTATTCTGGCTTATGATGTAGTAAAATAGTTTTAAACAAATGCTTGTGTGAAAGTCCGGAATGTTACAGTTCATACTGTAACTTCCCTGGCAAAGGGAATTATTGCGACTGAAGAGAAAAACAGCCAATTCCTGAAGTTAGAAACAGCTGGGTAATGAAGCACCACCGTAATCGGTTCTTAAATTACCATTTAGGCATTTATTTTTTAACTTGAGCAAGGAAGATGAAACAGAATTCAAAAAGCACTTAGAGAGTTTCTTCAATGAGCAAAGAGTAGCACTGAATGCTTTGGGTAGTACAGGGAGGTGAGATTTGATACTTGGCCCTTAGATGCCTTATTCTATAATGTTAATCTTTGAACCATCTAACCTTACAAACATACACAGAGTGAATTTACTCTGGTCCCTGGAAGGCGTTGCTTTGTTTTGTGAGCAGTTGCCTTAAAAAAGAAAGTATGTTGTGTGGCATGGCCAGCTCCAATTATTTACTCTGACATAAGTCTTAATGTATAGCACAGACTATGTTTTTGTTGTTCTTAGCTTAATAGTTTCAGGCATAAAGCATTAGCCACATGAGGTCACTGTTGTTCATACATTAATTATAACTATAATATAAGCATAAATGTGATTCTCCTAGTTGAGTGGTCTTACGATCTATGAGATGAATATATAACATGTATGTGGAGGGATGGAAACAAGGAATTCCATAGTGGCATTAAGGAATTAAGGATTCACTTAACCTAGATACACTTCTTTAACACTTTTAGATTTATTGTATGTCTAAATCTGTAATTGTTTTTAACAAATCCAGAATTTAAATTTTTAAAGTATTTCAGTTACAGGGAAAAAAATTTAACAATGTATAAAAAAGATAACTTTGTCCTTAGAGTAATTCTCAAATTATCCACATGTGAGACTGAATCAGTCAAGCTTCACTAGTGGTTTGATTTAATTTAATCTATTTTTTTTGCGGGGAGACAAGGGGCTTGCTATGTTGCCAGACTGGACTTGAACTCTTGATCTCAAGTAATCCTCATGCCTCAGTCTCTCCAGTAGCTGGGACTACATTTGCCTGCACTGCACCTTTGTTTTCACTAGTGATGCTAACAAGCATGCTAAGTTTCACAGTCTTATATCCAGTTAATTATCATGGAATATCTTTAGCAATACAAAAAATAAATTATTTATTATTTGGATAGCTTTATTTTAAATCCATGGGGTCAAGACACTGATTGTGAAAAAATAATAGTAGCTGACATAAAGTACTACTTCTCACAGTCAGAGGTCCCTTTTGAATTAAGGCACTTCAGAGTTACTTAACAATGGACACATAAATACCAGGCTTTCCAAACAATGGAATATCCTGGATATAGTGTTTATGTACCAGAGGACATTATAATTGTTTGTGTGTGTATGTGGTCTTGTCTTGTGCTCCCACCGTGCCACCAAAACTGGTTTTGTCAAAGTCACCAACAACCTCTATGATATTAAGTCCAATGGACACTGCTTAGTATTCTTTTTATTGGATCTCTCAATAACATTAAACAGAACTGACCCCTTCCTTTTTCTTGAAATTTTCTCTTCTTCTGACTTCAATAAGGCCACCCTCTTCTATTTTTTTTTTATTTCAAGCTTTTTAAGTTGTTTCTTTTAGATACTCAACCCCTAAATATTGGCATTCTTTAGTTCTCCCTTGAATCCAGTCCTCATCTCTGTCTCCCCAAGCTGATCTTATTCATTTTTATTTTTTAAAATACTATCTGTATGCTGATGACTACCTAATTTATACCTGCAGCCCCAGTTGCTTTTCAGCTCCAGACGAGCATATCCAAACTGCCTAGGTAACACTTCCACATGCCTATCACTCCAACATTGCACCTCAGCAACTGGTACATTCCTGGCAAATCGTGGAAGTTTAATGGATCTTTCTTGAGTGAATAAGTTTGTAGGTATGCATGTGCATCATTTCTGTACCAGCTTATATATGATTTATTTGTATTGAGGTCACACTGGATCACATGTGTTTTAAGACTTTGAGAGGAAACATATGAAATGAAATTCTAGCATATGTGGAAGAACATGTCCCTTATACTCTTCTCTATGTCAATATGTCTTAAAGATATTTGGTAAATCACATAAAATATGTATTTTATCACATAATATATGGAAAGTCATAGGAAATGATTATTGAATTTTTTCCCACACTTAGTCACTATTTTACATTTCTGCCCAAATTTTCTAACATACCTTTCCAACCCTGTTTTCTCAGCTGCCCTCTGAAGCTCTACTGGGAAAGTGTCTTTTATTCCATATACTTTGCAACATTAATGAGAAAAGGATAAATATTGTGATAACCTCAGTAAAATGATTGCATCCTTATCATAAATATCTCTATTGAATACTATACATCTAATTATTTTTAAGGATTTTTTAAACAACAAACTTGCCAACTTAATTTAGTGGAAACATGAAAGATGGGATCTTCTTGAAGGTTAGATTATCTAAAGAAAATAATTATTTATGAATAAGAATATCATCCAACATTTTAATATTAGTATCATGTGAGATGAAAATGTTAGCTACATTAAACAGAATAATGAGACCAAAGGCTAGTACTTCTTCAGAATATTTTCAAAGTTAGAGAGGCTTTCCCACTATTCATTTCTCATTTTATGATTAGTAGGCTTATTAACTTTGAAAAGCTATATTTGGTAAACCCTTATTAAGCTAGGATTATGTCTTCTTGATTGTCTCTTTTATGGGACCAGAGATGAGTAATGAAAAAAATTTACTAACTTCAGATTTTGTTGAAGTTTCTAACCTAATGAGTTCGTTCTGGCTGGTTAATTCCACGGCTTCTTTCAGTCACTGACTTTTCCACTTCTGGTTATTGTAAATTATGAAATGTTGAGATCCTTATCCCTTGCTAGTCCTCCATAAGGCTCAATTCAAGTCTGTTTCTATTTATAAGTCCTAAACATTACCTTTTCATGAAAGCAAATTATGCTTTTAATTTCAGGGCATTTGACTGCATATAAATACTTGGAAGACTGATTGACACTTCTTAAAGTTAAAAATCATGCGAACACAATCTTTGACTACTATTTGAGTTTCTTATGTTTAGAATCTTACTGAACATAGGGTGAACAATACCATGTAAAAATCTTTTCTGATTTGGGAAGCAACTTATTCTTTTCCCATTTGGTAACAAATATACTCTTATAAAGAGCAACATTTTCACGCTTCCAACCAGTGTTATAAATGAGAGACTGAACATAGAACCTGAAATCACAAGGAACAGCTGTCCTTCATGGATTTTTTTCATTAGTCTAAGAAATTATTGCTAAACTGTTGACAGCCAGCTAAAACATTGTGAGACGGCAAACTTAAAGTCTTCAGAAACTATTGAATATTAATACCAGTGTATGTAAGTCTGTGTGGCTGTGGGTGCATGTATGTGTGTATAGATGCTGGGAATGTAAGTGTGCAATTGCCAGTGTGTTTTAATACATATGCATGTCTATTCATTGCAGGTAGGAGAAATAAGCAAATCATTTTCTAACAGGGGTATTTTCTCTCCCTATGATTTCTACGATTATATAAGTGGTGGACATACACCAATGTGAGAAAGTTTAATGAATAAATGAATGAACAAATTCAAAACTGAGCTCGGAGGCATAGGTTGAACTCCAAGAGATGGAAATGAGGAATAAGCAGAAGGATCCCTGTGTGGTAGTTGTGCTCTTGTTACCTCAGGGGCCTTGGTTTCTCCCCTTTAAAAGAGGAAACGTAGGATTTGTGAGTATTTGTATCTACCAGGTATTTACAACCTTTTGGGTCAAAGACCTCTAAATATTGAGTAACCATATAATTTATCAAAACTGAAATTCTCTTGAGAGTTAAAGTGCGGCATTATTAATAATTCCACTAGGATAACAGGCATGAAAAAGCTTTACTTTGCATACACTGGGATTTATGGCCAAACCCTTGCGATAATCTGGTAAAAGCTGTGAACACTAGGTTTGAAGCCCTTGATCATTATCTATCTATTATTTTGAGGGGTCCCTCTCCTCCAAAACGTGACTATTCAAATTACAAACTACTCCTTTCTTTGTGGCTTTGAAATCAAGCACATAGGTCCTTTGAATTCCACAGATTTTCTTGTTGATTAGACAAGGGATACAAAAGTCACACAGCTAACTAAGGTAACAAATGAAGCACAGTCTCTTGTTCTAAGAGCTTGGATATTCAAGGTGCCTTCTGTACCCTTGATTTTATCCCAGTGAACATGGACTTTAGAATCAGACAGACATTAATTCAAGGTCTAGTTTATTACTAACTGTGTGCCTTTGGGCAAATTAAGACTTTCTTCAAGTCTTAGTTAATTCATATATAATACAGCGCAATTGAAGGGATTAAATTAGATGGGAGTTGTATAGTGCTTAGGAGAATGCCGACCAAATAATTTATGTCCATGTACAGCAATGTTTTATATAATTACTCTCATTAATTTCTAGTTATACTCTAACTCATGGCAGGAAAAAACAGTAAATAAAATCTCCAGCCCTGACTTTTTCCCTGTGAGCTCCTTATTTGATATCTAAACTTCATTGTCTAAAAGAGACTACAGACTTATGGAAACAAACAGACCATTTGTACAAGATAAAGCACCACTTGCTTCTCCAAAAATCTTCCCCATTTCTGGAAAGTGTACCCCTGATGACTCAGGTGATCAGGATAAAAACCTTCCCTAGAGTTGTTACCCTACTCACTTTCTATATGCCATTTATAAATAAGTGCTATTGGCTCTAGCTCCCTGGACTTCTCAAATCTGACCGTTCCTACTTCTATATAAGAACAGCTCTAAACAGTTATCTCATGTCTGAACCACTACAATTTAGCCTTATCTGCTTTCTCTGCAGTCCTTTAAGTTAAAACAGCTAAAGACAATTTAAAAACTTGATTCAGATTGCATTTATTCCTAACTTTGAATACTCCAATATGTTCTTCTTACTGCATTTTGAATAGAATCTTTTTTTGTTTGTTTAGTCACAGGCTACAAGGTCATTGTACACTACTTCTGTGGGTCCTGCCTACTTCTGTGGGCTCATTGTCTCCAGCCTCGAGGTTTCTTTTATTACCTCTGGCCACTCTGGTTGTCTTTCTGCCCTTTGGATTTGGTAACTGAGTTTCCTTTCTGGACCTCTGAACATTCTATTTCTGCTGTCTGAGTCATTTTCTTACTGGATCTCTCATGAATACCATCTTCACATTTTAAAATCCAGACTAACTTTTATTTTCTTTCAGAGGTGTTCTGTAAACATCCTACAAAAAGGATTACCCCATCCTTTGTAAAGCATTCTTATTAAGTATTCTCCTATCACTATCAGCTCCAACCCCGGGTAGATGTAATATATGCATTTACAGTATTTACAGACTATGCTTAGTTTGTTTGTTTTCCCCAGTAAAAAAATAGACACCATAAAAGTGGGTTTATTTGCTATTCTATTCCCAGCATCCAGAATGTTATTGGTACATAGTGGATGCTCCAAATATAGATACTGAGTACACGATGTTGATGTTTTGCCTTCCATTCTGTTTCCCAAGCTTTGCTGGTTATCTTCATATGCATGTATTCACCAAGGCTATGAAAGTAAAATACAAGCCCCCACCTACAACTTTGCAGACCAAAGGATAATCCTGAAGGAATAAGCAACTGAATCAACATTGCTTAATGTTGATGCAGGCCAAATAAAATGTCAATTGTGAAATAATACAACAAGTAAAGCAACTTAAAGCCAACATAATACCTTGATAACTAATAAAGTTGATACTGTAGAGTATATCTGAAGAAAGGTGAAATTCCTAAAACCAAATTAGGCAGTGTATATTTTTTGAGACAGGGTCTCATTCTGTGACCCATGCTGGAGTGCTGGAGTGTGGTGGCACAGTGGCACAATTATAACTCACTGCAGCCTCGAACTCCTGGCCTCAAGCAATCCTCCTGCCTCAGCTTCCCAAGTAGCTAGAACTACAAGCATGCTCCACCATGCTCAGCTAGTTTTTTGTTTTAAAAATATTCTTTTTTGAAACAACAGAGTCTTGCTATGTTGACTAGGTTGGAGACAGTCGTAATTAGCAAGCCCCAGGCATGGCTAATGATCACAGCCTCATCATCTAAAAGGATGTCTTTGTAAAACTAAAGACATGATACAGACATGGATGCTGGCTATTTAAACAGAGTGAAGAATGGCTGAGCTACATGGGCCCAGGTTTTTCTTTTGAATTTATCACTCAGATTAAGTCCATTCTAACCTACTGTAGAGAAGTGAATGAGAGGGCAGAGATAGGTACACAGCAATGGTCTAATTATGGAGCTTGCACTAATGGACAGAAACATAAGAGTGGTGAAGAAATACCCCCCCACCCAGCTTATGACTAACACTATAATTATTTTAGATTCTATATAGTTTATTAGATTATGGTCATACATTACCTTTTCTCATTTTTAACTTTTGAAATAATTTGTTATTAATGATGAAAGCCAAAGAAAAAGACCATAGTATTGAATATTACGGATTCATATGATATGGCCATAACTTTAAGGAAAATTGGTGATCTTTAAGAATAACTTTCTAAGATATGATCCTTGGCAATTATAATAAGACTAACATTTGAAATGTATTTTAAGTCAACACTTTAATTCAGTAGGCACTTAGACAGAAGCCAAAATGGAGAAATTACCCAGTTTTATTGAAAAATGATTGCTTATTATGACTAAATTTGGGGGCTCTACATTATTCACCTACTGTGATAAACAGACATTAAAATGGTTATTGCTAAAAGAAGGGCTTAGCTTCAATTTCCTCTCTCCTAAACATAACAGAATATATTGAGCATGTAGAGATGTTTTGAGCTCAGTGGGAACTTACATTGATAGTACCAGTTTTTCAAGTTGAAAACAAAGTGGTTTTATAATGTCTCTGGCACTTTATGTTACTTTAGTGTTCAAAGATTTTTACTGTCCATAATTGAGATCATCACTTATGCAAAGCATCATAGTGGATGATCAATAAAGCCATCAGTACAATGTAAATTCTAGGGAGTAGATGCGGAGTTTGCTGACAAATGGCTATGGCATGCTACCTCAGTTTTATTCTTCCAGAAGTGGTCCCATTATGCTGACTCTGCTGTTTATTACCATTTTCTGTGTCTACAGCTCCTTGTGGATACCTACTGGACTTTATTTCTCTGTTAGATGGTTTTTACCAGGTAAATCTTTCCACATCATCACATCTATTTCTTTCTAGCCCTAGTTCAAGTCCATGTGTGAGTCTCATCAATGCTTTCTGTGATCCTCATTACGTTGATCAGAAACAAGCGGATTTTGAATAATTATCTTTGAGCTTGCCTCCACCACTGCCCTGAATTATTACAGAATGGTGAACTATCTCATTCTGGGAATGTATGATACTAATACTTATCCTAATCTGATTTCTAATGTGAATAAAGTAGAAAACAACATGTCTACTTGCCAAACACAACCAATTGACTACTAGATGAAAGACTCTGAACTCCACTGAATTAAGAGATTTTTACCAAATTATGAAAAAAAAATTCTAGAGAAAATCACTTGTTTAAGAGCACAATAAATCTAGTTATTGGTTTTCTAGGCTCTAGGGATGATCACACTGCTTAAAGTTAGGTAAATTCATATAGCCACTACATTAACCCATTTGACTAAGAAAATGCATTTTTTATAAATTGTCTCAGGAAAACAATTCATTCCAGAAGTTGAAGTAAAATTACTAAGTGATGTATATGGTGGCCTCTCTAACATAGGTTGCCCATTTTTCTGGATCTGGGTTTGGGCATTGAAGCAGCAGAAGCATAAATGTTGTAGTGACCTCTAGGTTGACTCAGAACCATCGACATAAGACCAGCATCTTTTGATAGGGTGTATTCCACCAGAAAGGATCTCGGATGCTTGCCTGTGTTCAGAACAATGGAAAAATGTGTATTCAGTCCACAGTCTATGGTTGAGGCTGGTTTGAATCTAATCTTCTCCATGGACTGTGAGTAACATTGGCGCAATCTTTGTAGGATATGTATCCATGTTGATCTGCCTATAGCAAATACTGTGGTGCGGTGTGGTTAGTATCCTTGCAAGTAGGGGGATAAGTATCAGCTTGATGTGCTCTTGGGCGGTGTGTTTATTAAAGCCTTCATAGGTCAAAAAAACTGTCCTCTGGCCTCTGACATTTTAGACATAAACTTGCATATAAGAGTCCAAGTGAACTGAACTCATAAACATCTGCTGATACTAGTAGTAGGCTAAGAATTAGAATGCAGTACTAGGCTAAGAATTAGAATGCAAAGGATGAGAGGGTAAAAGAGAAAGTGGGGATTCACAAATTTTAAAGGGAAATATGTATTATTCTTTGATGAATTTGATAATGCCCAATGATACGATGCAAATGATTACAACCCTATTGTCTTAGATTATTTTATTAATTTTTAAATTATTTAATTTTTCCAGCAATCATATGTTATATGTACTGTGTTCCCCCATATTATAGATGAAGTCACACAGGTCTAGAAAAGCTAAGGAAGATATCTAAAGTTTCACAGATTATGAAGAGCAAAGGAGCATATTGAATGCAGGACTGGCTGACTCCAAAACCCATGTCCCATACATTACCCTCCCTGGCATTTGCATTGTTTCCTAGAAGCTTTGTGCTGGAATCATAGAACTAGACTTTGAGCCTGGCTCTGATTCTTCCAACTCTTCGATGTTCTGCAAATTGCTTTATCTCTAAGTCTCAGTTTTCTTACCTGTACAATGGGGATACTGGTATCTATTTCAGATGCCATTGTGAGAAGTATGTGGGAGTATGTGGAAGGTGATTAGCAAGGGCTTGGAACATGATTAAGCACTCAACATGTGGTAGTCAATAAAGAAAGAAAGAAGAAAATGTAAGATTGACACTAGAATACAAGAAGTACATCATTTAGAAGGACTCTGTAGCAGTATTTCCCTGAAATAAATATTGCTACCTAATTTTATCTCACAAGTCTGATTTTCACACCTTTTTTTTGGAATAACATATTTATTTTAAATGTTATTAGGCCAGCCATGGTGGCTTATGCCTATAATCCCAGTACTTTGGGAGCCTCAGGCAGGAGGATCACTTGAGCCCAAGAACTTGAAACCAGCCTGGGCGACATAGTAAGACTCTGTTTCTACAAAAATAATTTTAAGTAGCCAGGCATGGTGGCATGTGCCTGTAAGTCCCAGCTACTTAGGAGTCTAAAGTAGGAAGATTGCTTGAACCTAGGAATTAAAGATTTTAATGAACTATGATTGTGCCACTGTACTCCAAGCTAGGCAACAGAGCAAAACACTGTCTGCAAAAAAATAAATAATATTATATTTGACTTAATATGGAATTATGTTATCGGCCTCAGAGCATGCAGAAAATCAGAAGACACTCTAGCCTCTGTAATGTTGAGTCCTTCTGTATTTTCCATTGTGGTAGGTCTTTGAGTATAGTTAGACATTAAACACTAAAAGATGGAGTGAGCCATTGTGATAGGACAAAGGATGAGCTCTGCTTTCTACATGAGCAGGGAAAATAAGACTTCAATGTTAATAATTATAAAATATCTTTATATCAATAACATTTTGTAAAAATACATGTTTTTAGTTTTGAATTTTGAGGCAAATTTATATATGAAAATATTTGAAGTACTGATTTTTTTTAATTTATGAAGAAAAGAGGTTTAAGTGGCTCACAGTTCTGCAGGCTGTACAGGAAGCACAGCAGCTTTTGCTTCTGAGGAAGTCTCAAGAAACTTACAATCATGGCGGAAGGCAAAGAGGGAATGAGGCGTCTCACATAGTGGGAGAAGAAAGAAAGGCGTGGATATTTTTCTTAAGGTAATCTTGAAAATACTTCGTAATCTATTGAGAACTACATATTTCTCAATCATTCTCATTAACCAATTTTACTGACCATGAATATCATTCTACTTCACCAAGCATGTATCTGTAACAGTATTTTTTTTCTTTCATTTGAACACTCATGTCATTTTAACAGCTTATAGTACTTTTCCTTCTAGAAAAAACGAAAAAGAAAACTCCAAAAAGCCATTTTTCCTTGGTTAAAATCAAGGTTTTTAGAAGAAATGTCTACTTTTAAGACCTCTTTATACAAGTCACTTTTTAGTTAAAAAGATTTCAATCATCAGACAATATGACAATTTTGCCGCTGTGTAAAATGTGAAAACTGTAATTAGCATAAAGCATTTCACAAAAGTATGTGACAATATAAATATCACTTGGGCAATCAAATCACGAAATCCTGTAGGAGAAAGAGGAAAAAAAAAGCACTTGGCATTCCATCTTCACAGGAACCATGAACTGTCTTTAATAATTTGGTATTTCTATAGCTCTGCTGGAATGAATACAGATAACTATAATTGTCCAATAATTTTCATAACATCTTAAATTAATTATACAAATATTTCCCTACCTTTACTCTTTTCACCTACATTATAAATATATTCTCTAGGGCATCATTTTAAAATGGCAGTCTTTAGACCAACAGTAATACCTAATTATATATTGCCATTTGAACAAACATTTACTTTCTATCTTTCCATCCAAGTAGACATAGTTTAATGAAAATGTATTAAAAATTAAATAGATTACATGTATAAGGATATTCCTATATCTTAATATTTAAACTGTGAAAGAAAATAGAACCTTGGGACCCTGAAGTCACTATGCCAAAGGGAAAGTTAAGCCTGGGAATTGAGTCTCACAATACTGTTTTTCTTTTGTTCCTAAACAGATAGCTGTAATTTCACAACCCTGTGTCATGACCTCATCCATAAGCTAGCTCCCCATGGTAATAAAAAGTTGCATATCTCCCCAGAAGGCCTCCTTCACCAATTGGTCACAAGGACATTTCTTGTGAGCCCCTAAATCTTTCAGGATACATATCCCCCCTATAAACCAACCCTAAAACCAAGTTCTGTCGAATCTCAACCTAACAGTATCAATTACCAGCTTATGTTCACAGGGAGAGGACAAGAACAAGACCAGAAATCATCCCTCTACCTACACTGAGAAGAATGCATAATTGACCTTTTCCTCTACTCCCTCTTTTCACATGTAAAATATGGATTTACTGAGGTTAATCTGAGCCTCACCAGAATGCAACTATTTGCCTACCTTCCCTTCGTTTCCCCCTCTTGCTTGCTCTTTCTCTTTTAAATACTGAAGTTCCCAAAACCCCCATTGGAGAAAGCACCAGTCACAGGTGCTCTTGTAGCTTGCCTTTTATTCTGGGCATGGCCTCAACCTTAGCTAAATAAACCTATATTTATTGAGAGCTGCCTTGGTCACTTTTTTTGGCCAAGCTTGAGGCATAATAAAAGTTATTGAGAAGCAAAAGTTGCATACCATGTGCTATTTAGAAAAGAAGCCCATGATATACTTGGATCTAAGTATGGTGATACATATGTCACTGTAACAACTGATAGGAAAAGTGTATCTTTTATTCTTAGAATACAAGTATTAAGATATCTGCCAAAGGATCTGTAGAACATCAAATTCATCATATACATTTAACTGGCAAGGATTGAAGTAACAAAGGGAATAAATGAATTGATCGGATAATTTAGTATAAAAATATACTTCTGGATGTCTTGGCCTTAGTATACAGTACAAAGCAATGATTTCTGGGTGTGGTATTTGGTGGCTTCCAATTGCCCCAGTTCCTTCTTTTCTACATATTTTATGTACAGCTGCTAGATAAACAGCATGGCTCTTGTAACTACTCTGATCAATATCTGTAAGGATATTCTTATTGCCTATGTAGTAAAAGCCTAAACTCTTCAGACTGACACTCAGACCTGCCATTTTAACAGCATTACCTCCATTCTCTACCAGGCTCCGGTGTTGCCTTTAAACTGATCTTCTTGCTGAGTCTGGATCTGTGATTTTTCCACCTTTCAGACTTGAGCCAGCTTAAATCCTCTGTTTCTGGCTCACCCAGGTGGCAATAAATTTGCCCCCTTAGGACTGCCACAACCTTCAGCCCTCACCTCTATTGATTTATGACTCTTAATCATTTTTCTTTTTGTTATGGTATTTTTTAGAATCTCTGCCCATGATCACCTTCCAAATGTTAATCCCTAAAGGTGATGTCATATCATGGCAGAAGTAGGAGTAGCAAAGCAGGAAGGTGTTTGATGGTCTCCTCCTTCCCTACTCTATCAGAGAATGACATTCTTGCATGGTAAGTGTAGATTGAGGGCAAAGTCTAGAAGAGAATGGTTTTTGCTTCTTTTTTCTCCCCCACAGCGCCAGCATGGAGGAGCATCATCCGAGTAAAATTGGCAAGGTGTTGTGGCTGACAGAGTGAAAGGCTGGGAACAATTTTCCAGTATCCTCTGGCTCCTAAGTCATGTGTGGACAGTATCTAGAAATCCCCTGTGGCCCTGTGGAAGAATCTTTGATCACACCAACAGTACCAGCTGGAGACTCACAGTTTTCCTGTTGTAATGCCCAAGGAGGAGGTGATTGGGTGAACAATATTATGACTAATGAGATTTTTATTGCGACTGAACATTAGTGCTTATGTGGTTTTGTCAAAAAGACATATGTAAAGACAAAAATTCTTCAGGAAGGCAGGATTATTGGCCATACCTCCCTCCTCAAGATTATTTTAATGAGGTATCAAAAGAGCACCCGTACTTACCACAGAATGCCTGGGAAAAGACCCATGGAAGAATTACTGCATCTTTACCAGTCTGTCCCATAATGGGTGATGAAGCTGGAACAGATGTACCAAAGAAGTCATGATGCTATATTCCAGCTCACAGCAACAAAAGGCAAATCCAAAATGTTTCCCACCCTCATCCACCTTCAGATTTTAAAAGGTCAATTTAAATTAACTATTCCACTAAGGGATGTACCTCTTTCCCTCAAAAAGAAAAAATATATATTTGATTAGAATACTGTATTTATATTACTGAACATCCTAACTACAAAATCACCACTGTGTTTGGGTATCTATTTATTTCCTCTAAAAGCTCAAAACATACCAGTGTGTCAGGATTTTGATTTAATCCTATTATAAGTAAGTATACTATATCTACCTTCCTAAGATTTGTCATTTTCTAATATTCCATTAAATTGGTGTTTATTAGGGTTGTAGAAGGATAAACTGGGGAAAGCATAGCAAATAAAGAAATATTACAGTAAATGCATTATCTGGAAAGATACTTTCAAGCTGTGTAATAAATCTTAATTACACAGAAAAAAAGTAGCGTACATATTGCTATAGCCTCACTAAAAATGAATCATTTGTTTAGTCTCATTCTACTGAATGGTTTAAATACTCTATTCCTCATCTCATAATTGTAGGAAATGAATCTCAACTTTTAACTTGCTTTTGAGTACACGAAGTAATTCGAATGGATAGAATATGTTCTCTCTACTCGCCTTGTCCACAGTATATAAAACTCAAAGTCAAATGATTAATTTTATTATTAATTTTTATTCTGGTTCACTTAGTGCAACAATTTCTTTGATGTTCAATTAACTAGTTTCTCCAAATTATTAGCATAAAGATAACTTTTTTATTTTAACTCAATAGCATTAATATTTAAATTTTAGTTTTTACTTATTTTAATTTTCAAGATAATAAATTTCATATAACTATGATTCAATGATTAAAATAGAGGTTTTAAAGCATGGCATTCAAATTCTTTGACATTTCTCCCATTAATAAGTGAGACTTGAGCTCCTCCTGTTTCAAATAGGGTAGTCTTGTGACTTCCTTATAACTAACAGCATATAGTAGAAGTGGAGCGGTATGACTTTTGAGGCTGGGTGATAAAAGGCTTTGCAGCATCTACCTTGTATTTTGGAACCCTGTGTTTGGAGCCATCAGCTGCCTTGTAAAATGTCTGCCTACCCCGAGGGAGCCAAGTTGCAAAGGGAGGACAAATGTAGGCGCTCTGCTCGGCAGTTCTAGTCTTCAAGTTCTTCCAGCCTATGTGCTGGACATGTGAGTGAACCAGTCTTCACACGATCCCTGTAGTGAACCATGGAGTCACTTCTGGGCTTCCTAGCTGAAGCTCCAGACATTGCGGAGGCAAGACAAACTCTCCCCAAATCTCCTCAAATTCCTTACCCACAGAATTTCTGAGCATAAGATCATCATTAATGCCACTGTTTAGAGTGGTTGCTGTACAGCAATAACAATTAGAATATTAGGTTTAACCTTACACTGATTTCTCAGTTTTTCATGTTTAAAAAAAAATCAGTTAGCATAGATTAGAGGAAAATAGACTAACATTTGGCTTTTCTAATTTCTAACAAATGTTTTTATTCCTAAAATTGTATGCCACTGCTAAAATAATATAATTAAGGTCCTTACATTTGTAAAATAATTTTATTAACATACTTAGAATATATCATATTAAATATGATTGAAATGTTAAAAATATATATTAATATATGAAAATGATCACAAGCAAATAGGTACTGAGATCTTAGTATATTCATGATAGCCTATTTGATAAGTAAAAGGTACATAAATTACAAGTGAAAATCATTTAATTTAAAAGGATATATCCCAAGTAGTATTTAATACAGAAATCTGACCAATTAGTCATTGATCATAACTACACCTGTGGTCTTTTTCATGGCATAATCTGTCATCTTTACTTAATATCTTTTCAATGTTTTCTTCGAAGGCCTTCAGTTTAGTCAAATGGATAAATGGATTTTTATTGCTATGGTTCTGTACTACAGAATCTGTCACTCGGTAGTTTTATTAAGGAATGGAATTGAAAATTTAAGAGAAATCAGCACAGAAAGGTGTGAGTCATTATAATATATGGTATTTATAGGTCATGGTCCATTCTAACATGCTTACTGGGTTTTTAATAATCATTGAAATGATAATATCTATTACTAGTAAATGCATAGGGAAAACAGCCTGTCCAACCCCACACAGATACATTGATAGCACACCCTTACAGTAAGCTTGGTATTATTTAGCAAGAGCCTTACAATTTTGCTTTTTTCCTTGACTTACAAGTCCACCTCTAGAAATTTATTATAAGGGAATCATTACAACACAGGCGAAAATTTATCTAAAAATTTATTTATTTAAAAATGTGTAATATTAAAGCATTGAAAGCAAACTTAACTGGTTTTCTGTTGCTGCTATAATAAATTATCATGAATTTAGAACTTTACAATTACACATATTTATTATCTTACAATTCTGCATGTTAGAAACCCAACACAGGTCTCAGTGGGCTAAAATCAAGTTGTCGGCATAAACGTCCTTCTGGAGGTTACGAAGGGATTCCATTTCTGTACCTTTTCTAGTTTCTAGAGGGTAGTTCTTGACTTATAGCCCCCTTCCTATATCTACAAATCTCTTTTCCTCCCAGCCTGGAAGAGTTTTGTACTGTAAAGGGGTCATGCAATTAGAATTGTGTTCACCTGGATGTTCCAGGATACTCTCCCCATCTCAAGATTCCTAGCTTAATCACTCCTGAAAAGTCTCTTTTGTCCTATGAGGTAACATATTCACAGATTCCAATAATTATAGTGTGGACGTATTTAGAAGGCCATTATTTTGTCCACCACAAAAGCTGTAGGTATAAGAAAAGGATATGAATTAAATAATTGGGATAATTGGTATTTTATATAGTCATAAATGCTATGTTTTATGCAGAATCATCATACTTAACTATTAAAGTATTAACTGCTAAGCATTTGTTGTGGTTAATACTGAGTGTTAATTTGTTTGGATTGAAGGATGCAAAGTATTGATACTGAGTGTGTCTGTGACGGTGCTGCCAAAGGAGATTAACATTTCAGTCAGTGGGTTGGGAAAGGCAGAACCACCATTAATCTGGGTGGGCACAATATAATCAGCTGCCAGCATGGCTAAAATATAAGCAGATAGAAAAATGTGAAAAGAGAGACTGGCCTAGCCTCCCAGCTATATCTTTCTGCCATGCTGAATACTTCCTGTCCTTGAACACTGGACTCCAAGTTCTTCAGTTTTGGGACTCAGACTGGCTCTCCTTGCTCCACAGCCTGTAGAAGGCTTATTGTGGGACCTTATGATCATGTAAGTTAAAACTTAATAAATTCCCATTTATATGGAAATAATAAGTTATACTTAAGTTATACTTAATAAATTCCCATATATATGGACATTATATATATGAAAATTAAGTATTAATTCACATTGTATACATGGAGATACATACATATATCTCTCTATATATATGGAGATACATATATATCTATATCTATATATATATCTATATATAGATATATATATGGAGATACATATATATATCTATATATCTATATATCTATATATATATCTATATATATCTATATATCTATATATATCTATATATATGGAGATACATATATATATCTATATATATAGATATATATATCTATCTATTAGCTCTGTTCCTCTAAAGAACCCTGACTAATACAGATTTTGGTGCCAGGAGTGGTTCTAAAGGAACAGAATATTAAGGATGTAGTAATTTCATTGGTTTTAAGGTTTCTGGAGTTGGCTACTTAATATGACTAGACCTGAAAATGCTAAGGACTCTACTTACAACAGTATGGAGAACACTGATAGTCCTTGGCAGGAACTGTTTAGACAGTTATGCAAAATAAATGCATTTGACACTTCTGATTCATTACTCATAAGAGGCAAGGAGTTTAGTGACTCTGTATATAATACCTTTGACCATATGTGGAGAACCAAGGAACATAATGAAGTTGGTTGTTCCCTCCTAAGTTCAGTGGACAAAGTGAAGACAGAAAATGATGAACTCAGGGCAGATACTGAAGTCAGAGTCTTATCTCCTGGAGAGAAAGAGCTAAAACTGTGGAAAAACAGACACAAGCTCTTATTATGTGAGTGGCTAACTTGCAACAAAAGGTGCACAGCCTCACCAGGTGTCTACTGTTAAAGTGAGGGCATTAACTGGACAAGAATGGGACCCTGCAACTTGGAATGGGGACATGTGGAAAGACCCTCATGAAGCTGGGGACACTAAGCTTGGAAACTGTGATGAAACTTTTTTGCCAGAAGAAACAGCTTCCCCATCCCCAGTAGTGACAACATGCTCTGCCCAACCCATGCTGACATCAGCCTTTCTACTTTTATCTGAGGAGATAAACCCTGTGCCACCTAAGGCAACAGTGATGGCCTCCCCTGAGGAAGTTGCCAGGCAAGATAATGTTGATTATCCTCAGTAGCTACCCCTGACACCTGTTTGCTTCAAGACCTATAACTAAAGTCCCAGTGGACCCCTAGAGGCAAGATTGAGATTGTGACCCGTGAGAAAGTGCACTACACTGGAAAAGAACTGCTTGCATTTCCTAATTTATATAACCAGAAATCTAGATAACAGTCATGGGAATGGATATTAAGGGTGTGGGATAATGGTGGAAGGAACATAGGTTTGGATAAGGCTGAATTTATTGATTTGGGCCCACTAAGTAGGAACTCTGCATTTAATGTTGCAGCTCAGGGAGTTAAAATAGGTTCTAAGAGTTTGTTTGCTTGGTTAACTGAAATATGTATTAAAAGATGGCCCACTGTTAGCAAGCTGGAAATGCCTGATCTTCCTTGGTTTACTATAGAGGAAGGGATCCAAAGGCTTAGAGAGATTGGGATGGCGGAGTGGATTAGTCACTTTAGACCTACTCATCCCAGCTGGGAAGGTCCAAAAAATATACCCTTGACCAATGCCTTGTGAAACAGACTTATGAGGGCAGCACCTGCATCTTTGAAGAGCCCTGTAATTGCTCTTCTCTGTATGTGAGATCTAACAGTGGGAACTGCAGTCACTCAACTACAAAATTGAAGTACAATGAGAATAATTGGATCCTGAGGTGGCAGGAGCCAAGTGGCAGCACTCAACCATCAAAGGCCACATGGGTGTAGCTACTGTAGTGGACAGCAGAGACAAAGCAGCAATTAGAATAGTCTGACTCATGTAGAGCTCTGGCATTGATTAATTTATCACGGTGTTCCTAGAAGTGAAATTGATAGGAAGCCGACAGCATTCCTACTTAATTTAGATAAGCAGAAACTTCTAGGGTGAATGGACAAAAGATTAATTTGAATTACAAAAACAGAGAATCATGGCCCCTCAATCATTTTCCTAACTTGACCCAGTTTACAGGCCCAGAATCCCTTGAATAAAGGAGAGTCCAGGTCCCCTTGAGGAAGGACCCCAATACATTACCGACAATTCATGCAGTGAATCTTTCTCCCATCCTTCCCCAAGGAGACCTCTGGCTTTTTACCAGGGTAACTGTGCAACGTGGAAAGGGAAATGATCAGACATTTCGGGGACTACTGGACACTGGCTCTGAGCTGTTGATTCCAGGGGACCCAAAACATCACTGTGGTCTTCCACCTAAAGTAGGGGCTTATGGAGATCAGATAATTAATGGAGTATTACATCAGGTCTGACTTACAGTGGGTCCAGTGGGTCCCTGGACTCATCCTGTGGTCATTTACCCAGTGTGAGAATTACAAGTGAAAATCATTTAATCTAAAAGGATATATCCCAAGTATATCTCACATTTATCATGTGACGTAAGATTTTTTGGTTTCATCATCAGCATTTAAGTATTGTTAACCTTATGTAATAGTTTTTGGGTTGAGGACTGGTGTGTTTTTGTTTGTATGAAGGATAGTTGTATTATGTTAGGTGTAATTATAACCTTATTGTCTTTATTTAAAGATTATGTATGATTTCAGGATTTGCATATGGGTTCAAGTTGACAAGGGGTAGACTCACAATGGTTACTAATGAGTGTCAACTCAATTTGGATTGAAGGATACAAATCATTGATCCCAGGTGTGTCTGTGAGGGTGTCACCAAAGGAGATTAACATTTGAGTCAGTGGGCTGGGAAAGGCAGACCTATGGGGATTCACTTAGGGTGGTGGCAAAAATATTAAGAGAAAAATATTAGAGAATGTTACAGAACATAGTATCAAACCCTTTTGGAAGGCCTAAGGGTTTTTTCTATAGCTCTTAACTGAAGGCAGCCAGAGTCTGTTTGCAGGAGCCAGAGAGATTAGGGCACAAATATAAAGGAATGTGAGTAGTTTACCTAGCTAGCTTATTTACTCATGTGGTCTTAACACCAACCTTTGAGCTGGATGACCCTCTCAAGGGGAGGTTGACCAAGGATATTACCCATTACTGGTGTTTGCTTTGGGCATTGGAATCTGTTCTTTAATCTTTAACCTCTAGTAGTGTTGACTCAAAGTTTTTGTCATTTAATGTGTACTGAATAAAGGCCGAGGAGGCCAGCCTGTGAAGGCTGGTGCTCCCAACTGTTTACAACACTCTCCGGGGTGCCTATAAGCCACCTGGACACACTCAGTTGAACTGGCAAAGCATAATATCCATGTGTCAGTGTACTTTATTCATTTGCCACTAAGTCAGGGTCTGCAGGACAGCCCCCCACAGGTGGTGACCCCGACACAGACCCACCCTTAATCTGGGTGGGCACAATCTAATCAGCTGCCAGCATGGCTAGAATATAAGTAGACAGAAAAATGTGAAAGGAAAGACTGGCTGAGCCTCCCAGGCTACATCCCTCTCCCGTGGTGAATGCTTCCTGTCCTTGAACATTGGACTTCAGGTTCTTCAGTTTTGGGACATGGACTGGCCCTCCTTGCTCCTCAGCTTGCTGACAGCCTATTGTGAGACCTTGTGATCATGTGAATTAATACTTAATAGACTCCCATATATATATAACACATATATCTAAACTCCCATATATAAAAAATATATAATATATATATATATATATTCCATTAGTTCTCTCCCTGTAGAGAGCCCTAATACAGCATTGTTCTAAATGTTTTACTTAGTTGACGTTTACTTAATTCTCCCAAAAACTCTATGATATATGTGATTACCCCTCCTATTTTACAAAGAAGAAAACCAAAGCCCAAAGAGCTAAGTGATTTGCCTAAGATTACATAGCTGATAAATGGCAGAGCTTGGATTATGAAACTAAATGTCTGGCTGCAGAGTCCATGAACTTAATAATTTGGATATGTGTTTTTGGTCAATTGTTAAATTAAAAAAAAAAGGCAGGTTAAAATATGTTGTGCATGATATCACCCTATTTTTGTTAGAAAATGGTTTGTATAAAAATGACATTACCTCTGGATGGAAGGATTTGTAGTTATTTTCTTCTTATATGCCATTCATATTTAAAAAATACATGACTTTCCTAATCATTATCCAGGCAAGAAAAAAATCCATGCTAATATAAAATATATAATATATACAATGAATCAAATATGTCGGTTTTGTGAATGTAAAGATGTGATTATTTTGCATCCTATGCCTGTATCAAAATGTCTCCTGTACCACATAAATATATACATTTACTATGTGCCCACAAAAATTTTCAAAAGAACTAATTGTTACTTTTATGCTTTTAAATTAATGAATGGAGACAATAAAATGCAGTTAAATTGCTCAGCAGAGTTGCAAAGCCAAGCTTGAGCTTTTGGTGTATCTGAAGTGATTGAGTGTTAGCAGTCTGGAACTCCACTCAGTGGCTGTGTGCCTACTGCATTGCATGAGTTGTTCTGAAAGATAAATGAGATAATAGATCTGAAACAACCTTGAAAAGTACTTTAAAACTGCATGGCAAGGTGAGGCAGATGGAGGTGTGGAATATGCAGCACATTTTCCCCATAGAAACAAGGCAATTCACAATATTTTGTCACACGTTAGTCAACAAAAGGTATGACACCTTATATAACTAAACAGTTTATGATCTTATTTCTAAGTGAAAATGCAATCAACATTCAAATTGGAGACATCTCTCTCCTTCATGTACGTCTATGGAACTGTTGAGATTATCTTTTTTGTCTCTTCTACTAAGACACTCAGTTCCAGGAATAATAGAAAACAGAATAGGAAGTGCGTAGCCACATTAAGTTATGGAATTGCATCCATAACTAGGGTGCCCTTTCATAAGTCAGGCATTGCCTATACTATATGTAAAGGATGTGATGCCAGTTTAATTTACAGATAAAATATATGTGATTATTTTTCAAAATATTTTTGTCATCACTTTTGTATAGAATTCCAAAAGAATGACAGGGAATGTATATTAAAATAAAGGAGTATGGTACATTAGTTTGAAAAGTGAATTTTAGTGTCTCATAGTCGTGCCCTTCAAATTCTAATTCTGCTGCCAAGAACATGTGCATCTGTGATAAAAATATTTGATTTCTCTCTTAGTTTGTATATCTTCAGAATGTGCATTGTATCAGCTCACAGGTTTCCTGTGATAAATGAATAAAAAGATGCAGGTTTAGTACATAAGGCAGTAGTTGCACATAGTAAATGCTCAACATTGTTTGTAGTTCACACTTCTGAGAATACTGTGCCAATGACGTCAGATGAGGTATCAAAGCCCCTGGAGAATGCCTTAGGTTGGGATTCTCAAGACGTAGTCTCTGACACAAGGATTTGAGTGAAGTGGTTTATTTCAGAGGTGATTTCAGGAAGTAGTGGTACAAAAGTAAGGAGATGAGGCATGGAAGGGAAGGAAGGCAATTCAGAGTGCATAAGTGAGCCAGTTACTACTGTGGGTACCTAGGGCTCAACCCCGGTGGAGACCTTAATGGTGTAGACTAGAACATGTCTGAGGGTTTCCCATCTGTGGATTGAAGAAATTGGGGTACTTACCACCAACTCCCATCCATTCTTGGGTGAGGGTACCTCTTAGGGCTGGAACCTTATTTTCAGCCAAGCACCTCCTATGGCTAGAAAACAAACTGTCCCAAGTGATTACAAAAAGGTGAGCATGGACTGAAAGGGCATACTCCAAGAACTATGATGAGGCACTGCCATAGTCAGCTACAGATAGCATTCTGCTTTCCTATACAACCTAAAGATTACTTAGGCTATTGCTGGTTGCAGCGAAACCTCTGCAGAATTATGGAGGGATCCATATAAATGTGTTGTTCCTATGATAAATTTAAGAAAGTAATGGAATGCTTTTGACAATATGGCAGCAGCTTATTGAATAGTCAATTAACTTACAGCTTTCTGTTTGGCAATGCAAAATACCTGTAACCCTAGCAGGTACAGGACCGCTAATGTATATAAAGACAGAATAAGAACAAGGCTTCAGTTTTACCAAAGGTTGTGGAGCAGTTACTACCTTAAAGGCCTTGCAGTGCCTAACAGCACATATTGGGCTCTTGGGAATTTTATTAAACACTGAAAAGCATTTTTCAGAAGAAAAGTCCCTTTACAAATGGGGCGATTAAAAGCAGACATTCTCATTATAGCAGTAAAATATCTGTGCTCCATAAATTTAACAGTTAATCCCTTTTTGGCTCTCTAGCACTGACAAATCGTTTCTGAAAATTCAGTGCCAGGCTTCTGGAGAATAAAGTCTCTCAGCTTTATTCAATTTTTTTTGTATTTAGTCATTCTGATAGGTCATAATATTTATTCAAAGGAAGTAATCACTCGGGATCCTTATTTGTGGTTCCCTGTATAACTTTATCCTTTACAAATGCCATCTTTCTCAGTAGGTACCAAGTTCCACTTGCTATAGAGCGCTTTGCTCCATGTGGTTTTGTCATCTTAATATCTTAAGAAGGGTGCTAGGGAGCTGGTTGCTATTTAGCTCCCTAAACCATTCTCTTATCAATCACGGCACTTTACCCCAATGAGTCAGTTCCTCAGTGGATCTCAAACTTCTTGGAAAAGTTAGGATTGCTTTCACTAGCTGCCCAGGTCTATAAAGGAAACTAAGTCCTAAATACCCACGCCCCAGGGGCAGCCACCTGGGCCAGCATGTTGCGCCCTTCAGCTTTCATCCCGCAGGTGGCAGCAGCGGGCTCCGAAGCCCGTCTCTGCAGGTAGCAGCCAGTGCTCAGAGGCGGCTCGAGCTTCTCCACTAGGAATCCACACCCAGCTGGAGGGTCTGTGAGGCTGAAGTAACTTGAGTATTAAAATGGTCTCCGACTCTAATATTTTAAGTGAAAACAAACAACAGTTTGAAGCAACAACAGCAACTCATCGCATCCCTATTTGCTCCGGTTGCTAAATTTTTCCAACTCTAGCAGCAACTCGATCCTCTTCCCCAAGCAGGGTCCGCTCCTAGCTCTCCGCGCTCCGGCCCTTCAGATCCTCGAAAGCCGGGTGCTCGGCGGCAGGCAGTGCGTTCGGGGCCACCGCACCACCTCTCCTCGCCACCTCCGACCTCTCCGCCACTCGGGCTTTCCGGCCGCTGAGAATGCCTCGACTGCATCCCTATTCCATGACCCCAGCCTCCTTCCCTATCCTCTTCGTCCCTTCACCCCCGAGCGCGCACACACACACTCGGTTCGCTCCCGCGTAGTGCCCCGCTCGGCTCCCGGAGGAATACCGACTCCAGCCCAGCACGCCGCGGTCACGCCGCCCGGACTCCTCGCCCCGAGGCCCCGGTCCCCGCCTTCGTGCCGCTCCTTTCCGCCTGGACACCGCTGCCAGCGGCCGCCTGGGTGGCAGCCCCAGCTGTCCTCGAAGTTGGCCCCCTTGGAAGGGGCGGCGGGGAGCAGGCTGAAGGATTTGTTGTAAGAGGAGGATTCACATATCTGGGCGAAGGGAGGGGCAGCGCTGCTGCTGGGACGCGGCACGGACCCGCATCACTGCGCTCAGCAGCCGCCGCCGCCGCCGCCGGGGACCGGAGCCCGGACGCCCCCGCCCGGCCCGCGCCCCGCGCCCCGCTCCCCGCCCCGCCCCCGCCCTTCGGGCCCTGCAACGCAGGGCGCAAAGGAGCCGCGGGCTGCGCAGGGAGGCGGGAAGCGGCCCGCGCGCGCTTCTGCCGCCCCCGGAGCTTGCGCGCGGAGAGCGCCGGGCGAGCGCGCATCGGGCGGCGGCCGCGCTGGGGGGCGTGAGGCGAGCGGCGGGGGCGAAACTTCGGGGGACAGATGCCCGAGGGCGCGGCGGCGCTGCCAGGCTGCCGCTGCTGCCCCTGCGGGCCCCGGGCGCGTCTCCGCAGGCGGCGCTGCCCGCGGAGCGGCGTGTGCACCGAGCGAGTGAAGGTATGTGGGGCGGGCGCGGCTGGAGCTGCCGCCGCCGCCGCCGCCGCGCCAGCAGGTCCTAATGCCTGTCACTTCCCAGGACGCTGGCAGCAGCAGCCCGGAGCCCCCGAGCCCTCGGCAGGTTTGCCTGTCCTTCCCCGCGATCTGATTGGATAAAGTGGGGGCTCGACGGTGGCCGACGTGGGACAGTCTCTCTGTGGCAGGGGTCTCGGAAACCATGGGTTATTGCAGCGGCAGGTGCACGCTTATCTTTATCTGTGGCATGCAACTGGTAAGTGACACTTGGGTCCCCTTATTCTGTAATGTGTCTTTGAGATAGTGGGCAGGGGAGTGCAGTAAAGGGTCTGCCATTGACTAGAATGGAAGAAAAAAATAGAAGGTGACAGATACATTGCTTATATTTAAAATGATTTAAGGGAGACGCACTCTGGGGTACAGGAGAGGTGAGCCTTTCCGCTCCCACCTATTTCTGTCCCTTTTAAGACAGTTTGGCAGGTGAGGGTTAAACTTGTCTTTAATTTCTTTAGGCAAAGCAAGGTGTAGCTCTTGTTCTTTATGCTTTGCAGTCCTATTAATGTAACAACGTGATTGTCACCTGTAATTTACTGTACAGGTGTTAAACAGAGAAATATGGAATTTTGGACTTTTCTTCTCTGTACTAATTTTACAGTATCTTTGTTTCTTCATAGACATGAGTTTTTTTTTTTTTTTTTTTTAAGAAAATGTTGTCTTTAAGTATAATGCTCTAAAAAGACCACTATTTAGGGCAGATAGTATCCTTACAACAGTCTAATTTAGAAGTCACATTGAGTTTTTAAAGTATGAAGATTGAACAGAAATACTTAGATGAACTCAGCAACACCATTGTCATAGACGGAAACAGTAACCTTTAAACCACAATTATCACAGACAATTCCAAGAAAAAATATTCTGTCTTTCATTATGTATATTATTGCTCCTGAAATAGATATTGTCTGATCCTATAGGATGGAGAATTATATGTACTTTTTGAGGAATGTTTTACAATTGCAAAGAGGCAAGGAACCAGTAATGTAAAACGTCATGTCTCTGAATTTCAATTCCCTAAGGGCAATGGAAGGAGGGTTTAAGGAGGGAGTTGAGAGGTGAAAAAGATACCACAGTAAGTGATTAATTTGAGGTAGGAGGTACTTGCTCACACTTGTCATTAAATAGCTTTTCTTAGAAAGTATAAATTAACTGGAATAGCCATCTACATTTTCAATAACTGTTTCATAAAGGTTGAAGTGACTACAAGGCAGAAGATGTTTGAGTGTCCAATCAGTAAAGTGTTACAAAGAGCAAGGATTTGCCATTGAAACTGACAGAGGAATTCCTTAAGTGTTCTTGTTTATCAGTTGTCGTGAAGCCCATGAGTGTTAGTTATTGTTGCTTTGTTTAATATTTAGCTGAACCAGTGCTTTTTGTTGTGTATTGTCTCCGGATGTTTTTCTTTCGCATGGAAGTTACCTGAAGGTGTCTATTTTGATCTGTGAATTAGGCACTTATGCACTTGGTTGTAAGAAAAAGGAGACGGAACTATAAATATAATTTTCAGAATGTAGTAGTTTCTCAATGATGTGTAAACCAGTTTATTTTTCTGTGCCACAGATTCATATACGTTTTGCAATAAAGGGTTTTTACTCTTAGTCATAAAGCTAACCAGAACAATGAGGGCGTTTACTTTGTAAAACAACCCATTAGGCCAAGTATGCCAAACTGCATAAAGGTTTTCAAAACATTCTTATTTTTATATATTATTCAGAAAAGAATACATTTGCTGATTCACTGTATGAAAGCATAAAACTGTGAGAATGAGTGGGTGTGTAGATCATTCTTATGCTCTTCAATTTAAAATTTGAAAAATGTGATTTAGCTTCTAATCATTTAATATAACAGGGCTTTCGTATGGCAAATATGTGCACTAGATCTGTGTGACATTTTGTGTGATGAATACAAACTCCTCAAGAACTTAATTTCAGAAAAACATAAAGTAACAATAGGGAAGCTAAATATTCAAAGTAGAATGATAAGGCTAAAGGTTCCTTTGTGTTTTTGTGTGCTCACAGTATGGACACATGCTGTTGAGTACATGCATGCATCCATACATACAGTGGTGTCTTGGAGAGTTGCACCATCACTTATGAAACAGAAATTCTGAATCATAGTTAAGTTCTCTAACAGAATAGACAGCTGTAATACAGAAGAGCACAATCTAAGCAAGTGTACATTGGAATCCTAAGGAGTTTTATGTTCTATGAGAATCATGTGATTTTTCCCATTCAGACTTTATGTCCCACCAGGCTAATATAATTAGCAGCCATGTTAATGCAGATGCAGAACAAAAAACAAAGGACAAAGAAAATCCAGTTGTTTTAATAGGGTGAAATGATCACACCTCAGAGGACCTCAGAGATTCCTGGTTAATTGTTGCTTTTTGGAAATATAGTATTTGATTTTAAATAAATTATTTTGCAAATTAATGGTTGAAAAGCCCTACACTAAAATATAGGTGGATGTATATGTTTTCCTTTTGCTCTCAGTAGATTTTTAAAAACTTTTTATGTCTTTGTGCCATTATGAGTAGATTGTTTTACAAATAAACCAGGTTTCTAGACTAAGTTATGACTCATGTACTATCGACTAAAATAAAAGTTTACCCAGTTTTGTTTACTTCTAAAGTGTTTGTTTAGTGTACATTCTTGTAACATTTGGGCATCTTTTTTTGGTAACTGTACAGGAAAATCTTAGATTTATTAAAATCAATTGAGGCCAAAGAGAGTCTAAGTTAGAAAGTTCATTCAGTTTCTTTATTACGTGACTTTATTAAGGTTCTGGAAACATTAATCTCCAATCCTCTATCCAGAGTATTTATATTTTGAATAAACTTAAGGAAATTTTTACATCTATACCAATTTGCAGCTAATCTTAGGAGAGCATGAGGTGGCTTTTGGTATTGTGGATATAGTGACCTCATTTACTAGGTTATTACCAGAGCAGACATGGTGTTTTGACCATTTAACAATTGAGGGACAGAGACAAATGCTCCAGAGAAATTTGCTGGTCAGAATTCTATATCTGCACTTTAAATTAGTTAAATATACATTTAATTTAATGCTTGGCAGACTACAAGTATAGAGAAACATATACTCTTTTCAGAAATCAGGAAATGTGTTTATAAAACAAGAAACTAGAATTCCATACCATAGAGATTTGATACAAAACTTCCATTTTATGAAAAACTGTTTTCATATATATCATAAATTAAAATCTTTGAGTTGTATGGTCATGCCAACTTCAGATGTTAGGGTGATTCCTACATGAAGGAGTATGATCTCTGGAACCGGATTCATTCCATGCGCAGAAACCAGAGCTTAAGCTCATAATCTCAAGAAGGTAATTTTCTTTTTATCATTGCTGTCCTTAATACTCAGAAACTGAAGATTTCAGATAGTAACAAAAATCATCACTGAATTTGCAGTGTTGGCTGTAGTGGTATAGGACAAGAAGTATTTAACTTCTTATTTACTAACCTTCAACAGGTTGTAAATGTTTTCGCATTTTTTCCCCAATGTTTGATTGAATCAGAGTACTTTATATAAATGTTGAAAAAATTATTCTGATATCTCTCAGTGTGAAAAATTATTGTTAAAATATGGAAGAATATAACAATTTAGACTGAAAAGACATTTGTTTTCAAGTAAGGAAACTCGAAATCACCTATTTTGTACATTAGACCCCTGAGTGGCACAAAACATGTCATAAACTATTGAAAGAAAGTTTAGATTTATACTCCACAGATTAACACTTGAAAAATGCCATTATTGCCATGAGCTGTATGAACTATTGCTAACTTGGAGCAGGTGCAACTAACAATTAGGTTAGTACACATTGTGTGTGCAGCTGTGTGAAGGAGTATGTTTGAAACTTGATTAAGAATGATCAGTTGCTTTCTATGGCAGGATTGCTAACCATTTTCAAAGGTATACTTTTTTTTCCTTAAAATGTCATGAGTGTAGACTAAATTAAAAACAATTTTATTATGATTATGGAATACTTCAGTGATTGTGATTTTATGCTGTGTTCATAATCATGTGCTATTTTATTACTTTTTAGAACATAAAGCATTGCCATGAAGTAGCTTGAAAAGTGCAGGTAGAATCTTAGTGATATTCCTAGGGTACTTTTGACAAGTTTCACAGTTCTTCAGAAGTTTAAAACTTTATCTGCCACAAACTTCCTGGTTCAGAGAATTTTAACTTTTTAGGATTCAGATGCCATCAGTGAAAAATCTAGAAGTTGTTAAGCAAATTTATGAAGAAGACTGAAAATCCCTGTACAATACTTTACAAACTTATCATGTAAAAATATGCTGAGTTTGCTAAGTTGTAAATAACTTTCTTTCTTTTTTTTTTTTTTTTTTTTGAGATGAAGTCTCACTCTGTCACCCAGGCTGGAGTGCAGTGGCACCATCTTGGCTCACTGCAACCTCCTCCTCCCAGGTTCAGGCAATTCTCCTGCCTTAGTCTCCTGAGTAGCTGGGATTACAGCATGTGCCACCACACCCAGCTAATTTTTTTGTATTTTTAGTAGAGACGGGGTTTCACCATGTTGGTCAGGCTGCTCTCGAACTCCTGACCTCGTGATCCACCCGCCTCGGCCTCCCAAAGTGCTGGGATTACAGGCGTGAGCCACCGCGCCCGGCTGACTTTCTTCTTTTTAAATGTTTTCTATTTATGCATCCTGCATGTTGTTGGACATGTTTTTGTTTTTAGTTTATTCTTTCACTGTAATTCAGAACTACTCTGTTCTGTCTTATGTATACCAAGAGATACCTAGAAACTTCTTCCAGTGTCCAGCTCTCTTTCTTCATTCACAAAGCAGGTAGTGACTTCTTTTCTTGAATACACCTAAAGTTTCAAAAAGTCAACCTGTGTGGAGCTGTTCTCCTGCTTTCTCAAATAAAGGCTTGGATGGGCAGCATTTTTTTTTTGCAGAATGCCAGAGTCATCTCTGGCATGGGGCCCTTATGTGGGTAATGACCCAGAAATGCAAATGTGCTTTACTACCTCTTTTTCCCTCTGATGCTGCTTTACTTTAAGGTCAGATTCTCTACTTGACTCCAGAATGGAAGTCAGGGATTCCTTAAAATAGGAAGTCTTTACTTTTTGGTTTTTATTTTTAATATGTGTGTGCTTGAGAGAAATAAAATCTGAGAGACAGAAACATATTTTAACATTTCTATGTCAATCCTGGAGATAAAAATACAAAAATTACATTACCAATTGCATTAAATATATGTATATACTAATAATGCCTAAAATTCCAAAGGTTGTGTTTCAGTGATGTTACTTGGTAGAATTTCAAAGAGTGCAGTATCATTTTTTTTTCATAAGCAGTTTTGAAACTAATATTGCTATTAATGGAAATTACCCTATTTCTAATACCACACAAATATCAGAAGTGAAACACATGCATAGGAAAAATATGTTTCCTGTTTTGTTTTTTTTTTTTCTGATATAATGAACTCTTCTGATTTTTGTTATTATTTTCCCTCATGGAAACTTGATTGTTGTTTATTTTCAATGTAATAAAATACTTAAGCCATCAAGATACACTGTATGTAGGGCTACTTTTTTTTCATAACAAGGATAGACTAAGTAATCTATTTACTCCTAGTTTCTATAGGATGGAAATAAAATTATATGAAGCATTTGTTCTTACCACTGCCAAGAAATTAAAGCATATTTAAAAATTATGAAGGAACAAGATACAATTATATCATTTTCTTTCTCCAGATTATACTAGAAATGACATTTATATCTTGGTTTTCTCTTCTTTTAGTATTTCAAGAGTTCATATTTTATATTTTGTATGACTCCTGTGCACACGTGTTCATGTAATAAATTTGTTATGCTTTTTCTTTTGTTAAAAGTATTTCAGTTGTGTTTAGATATGAAATAACTCAATATGTAAAGAAATTACTAGCTTCATCTTCCTGAAATAAGTATTTCTCTTTTTCTTTGCTTAAATTATAAAATAGGCCGTGGGTCTAGCTTACAGGAATATTCTAAGATTTAATCTTATGCAAGATTTAGTCTCTTTTTGTTTTTCCAACATGGAAAAAGAATAAGTGACTTCAACAGCTTGTGATTTTTACCCTTCCAGCTACTTCTGGATCACATGCTGACTTGATCCCTGTAAAAAACTCCTGAAATGTTACAAATAAACTGATTTTTATGTGCATTTTGAAATAAATTATTTTTTTATTTCATGCATTTTAAATAATTTATTATGCTTTTAAAATCTAGTCTTATAAAATAAATGATAATGAAACCTAATATTATTTATTGGAAGCTTGTTCTTGGCTAAATATGTTTTTTTTTCCTCACTGAATCCTCTTCAGCAATCCTAATGAAGTAGGTAATAGATGTTAATATCCTCATTTTACCAGAGAGGCAATGGAGGCCTTGAAAAGTTAAGTTGTGTTCTTAAGTCACCCCCTTAGTAAGTGGAGAAGCTTGGATTCAAACCCAGGTCTGTCTGAATCTCACCCTGACTCTGAACTTGAGCCATACTGCATCCCTTCCATGTAAAATAAAACTATAGCAGTCTCTCATGCTTGTTTTACTAAAGAAAGTAACTACCTACCTACTAATTCCTTAGGGACCCATTAGTCAACACCTAGTTTTAGAGAGGTGGGGTTGATTGGTATCAGGCTACTGTCCAAACCTGACTGACTTAGGTAATCTTGGGTTTTGATAACTATGAGCAGCTGGTGTGTGGACGAGAGAATAAAAGGGCAGAAGGGGAAGCTCCCTCTGCAGAGCAAGTATCCATTGCTATTCCCATGCATTTGGGCCAACTTTTGACAGATAACCATGCAACAGGGTCTTGGAAATTTGATATATATGCTTAAAATGGATTATATGGAAAGAAAAAAAGTATCCATTTTTTAAAAAACAGCTCTTTATAAAACTAGTCCTTAACAAATGGCCAGTACACAGTAATGCTATTTGCCTGTTTTTTGTTTGTTTGCTTGTTTTTTACATGCTCCAAATCCTAAATTCATCCAGATCACCACTGACCAATAATATTTGCTATAATTATTGTACTTAAGAAGAAATAGAGAAAATATGTTATTTAAAATACGTATGGAATATCCTAGAACACATCTTGAACCTGAGTGTGCATCAGAATCACCTGCAGGATTTTTAAACATAGATTTTTGGGCCCTTCCCTAGAGTTTCTGACTCTAGCAGTCAGGGCTAGGACCAGAGAGAATTTGTACTTATTTCTTTCTTTTTTTTTTTTTTGAGATGGGGTCTCACTCTGTCACCCGGCCTGGATCTCAGTTCACTGCAACTTGTGCCTCCCAGATTCAAGCTATTCTCTTGCCTCAGCCTCCTGAATAGCTGGGACTACAGGCATGTGCCACCATGCCTGGCTAATTTTTGTATTTTTGGTAGAGACGGGGTTTCACCATGTTGGCCAGGCTGGCCTTGAACTCCTCACCTCAGGTGATCTGCCCGCCTCGGCCTCCCAAAGTGCTGGGATTACAGGCGTGAGCCACCGCGCCTGGCCGAGAATTTGTATTTCTGAGGAATTCCCAGATGATACTGATGTTGATTATCAGGCATCAAATTTTGAGAACTACTGGCCTAGAATATGTGTCTTCACATAATGGTGTTGCAAGAGATCGTGAACTTATTTTTGAAATTCTTGAATCCAACTAGATAATTAACTCAGTTCTTCCTATGGCCTGTTACTGATGTGAAAGAAAACATTTCTTCAGGACCTGTTTCTGACTTCTAGTTTAGTTCTATTCAGAAGTTTAAATAGGAGAAATGCAAGATCTTTTCAGAGGATTTCTATCTTTGCAATGACTCGAGATATAGAAGAATCTGAAAGCAACCACCCTCATGCCTGGAAATGCTAGAACAGAATTGGATCCTTTACCTGACTCTGTTTTCTAGCCTTGCCACTCACTAGGATAAGCACAGCCATGGGGAGAAGGGGGAAGAGAGGGAGAGAGAGAGTGAGAGAGAGGGGGTGGGGGGAGAAAGAGAGATGCTGTAAAAGCACTGGGCTAAGTTAGAAGCTGCATTTGTCTATACCAAGGAGTCTAGTGCTTCTGTATTGGGTGATTAAATAACTATGACTTTGATTGAGACATTTATATTTCTGGGTGCTATTTCCTCATTTGAAAAATAGGGCAAATAATTCCTGACCTCTTTACCCTATAGAATAGGAGTATCTAGGGGAGAGAATGTGCTTAAAGTCAATATCTTGGCAATTTTAATGTTTTGTCTTTCAGAACAGTTCATCTAGTGAGCCCAGGAGTAGTTATAGGGAAGTTTATGACCATGACCAGTGGCTCTACTTAGAACAACTAGTTTTTTTTTTCCGTAGAATTACTTTTTTTCTTTACCCACCCATAAATTTGTGAGGCTATCTAAATAAGTATTAAAACACTGGGTAGAAGTAGTTTGAACTAGATAATATGCTATGTGTCTGATATACTTACTTTAAGTATTCATTAGGAATGAAACTTGGATTTTACAAACAAGTCAACATGGTCCTTCAGGCCAGTGTTTCTAAAACTGTGTTCTGTGAACACTAGTTCAGCAAGTCATTCTACTGACCAAGAACTTTATCCCCCCCCACCGCCCCCACCCTCAAGGGTCACAGTGCATATTAGCATTTTAGCAGCTGCAGGAAGTCCTGCACTAAACCCCTGTTTAATTCCATTTCACTCAGCAAATATTTACAGAGTGCTTGCAGTGAACCAATAAATGTCTTTTTTCTGATATCCCCTATTAATCTTCCATGGAACTAGTATTTTCAGCAATACTTTTCAATGAAATATTACCCTAGGCTAATGATGTAGTCTACAAGTTAATATTTGGTGATTTCCTGAATAGTATTTAAAGGTTAAAAATTCAGTATAGAAACTCGACTGATAAGCAGATATCTAACAAATAGTGTATAAAGATGTTTAAGAATATAAAATATTATCAAATTATTGAAACAAATGACGGGAAACTTGTTTTCAGATGCTTGGCTGTTTTATATTCTATATGTTTACTTGAGTTTCTTGAAATTATGTTTCAAACACTAAAAACTCTTAACTGAAACTCAATCAAGTCCAATTGCCGATGTTGCAAAGAGGTTGACATGTTGCAGTAGTTTTGGAGCTTCTGATATTTGGAACTCCGGAATACCTTGGAGAGGGCATTTGCAGAAGCATTTTCGTTTTAAGGCAGTGGATTTAGCAACGTCTGTATCCCACTTCTGTAACCAGGCTAGCTTTTCCAACATCTCAGCCTACATATTTGCCTTAGGAGGGGGAGTGGTGAAGAGTCCTCATACTGACTTTTGTTTTTTAATCAATGCATTACACTCTAAAACAGTAACACATTTAAAACCCCCAACAATGTTGCATTCTTTGGAAACAAATGAGTCTTAGTTTGAAATGGAGGAATCAAATTGGTACACCCTACTCTTAACAGAAGTCTTTGTGTGCATCTGTATTACGCTAATTACACAACAGAATAAGGAGATATTTAAAATCCTTAAACTGACAGCTGTGTATCAAATGATGGAAGGGTCTATGTGACATGTGAACTGTTCGGTGGTAGGGAATTCATAGTGTCCTAACCTACACAGGCTTCTAGCCATAAGGGATATACAAGGTGGTTCGCCCAGATTATTATTTGTATCATAGTCTCCGACACCAGTTGGAAACTGAATAACCTCTGCAAGCCACAGTGAGAAGAGGAAATTTTACCGGGGTGGAGTGCTGCCTTCTGTGGTCTTGGCCCCTGGAGAAGGGCTGTGCTGACTGTCTTGGGGTTGAGCACCTTTTTTATGGTACCTGCAGTGGTGGAAGGCACCTTGCTCCTGGGAATCATAATTCATCCCAATGGGCTTAGTGATTTTGACCTCACCCTCTTGTTAGTCTATAAATAGAGATAAGGTACCGTATAAGAGATGGCATGTGAAGGTTCTACCTAATTACTTTGAAGTGCTGGGATAAGATAAGGGTTCATGGGCATGTTTGCCCCTAGTTATTGGAAGCTGTGAAAGAATTACATGTTTGAAGGCTTTAGAAATGATTGTAGATTTGGCCAAGTGTGGTGGCTCATGACTGTAATCCCAGCACTTGGGAGGCCAAGGCTGGCAGATGATCTGGGTCAGGAGTTCGAGATTGGCCTGGCAAACATGGCAAAACGTCATCTCTACTAAAAATCCAAAAATTAGCTGAGCATGGTGGTGCATCCCTGTAAACCCAGCTGCTCATTAGGCTGAAGCATGAGAATCACTTAAACCGGGGAGGCAGAGGTTGCAGTGAGCCAAGATCAACCACTCACTGCAGCCTGGGCAACAAGTGAAACTCCATCTCAAAATATAGATTTGATGATACGTAGGTGGTATATAAAGAGCTGGGGCCTTTTTTTGTTTGTTTGTTTATTCTTTTTAGATAAAACTTGCTCACAACTTTAGTGATTTAATGAACCTATAGCCTGAGATTTTCTCAAATACTGGAGCAATGTGTAGGATTATGTGTTTCTTACCCTTATCAACAGAAATTAATGGAGTTTCGTTTTTGACCGTGTTTCATAAATTGTGGTTCCATTTTATTCACCCAAAAGATAGTAGTTAAATTACAGATGTTCAGTAGCATTTATGAATTTGACTTTTCTGTTGGCCTGTAACTGGAGTCTTCCTTCTTTTTTCTACAAGGGATGGGTGGAACTCCTGAACGTCTAACAGTTCAAAAGCAATTACATACTATTCTACTTAAAACAATATTTTAAAATTCATTGTGAGTTGGAATCCACAAAATATTGAATTAATAAATGAATTCATAGATGAATTTTCTTAAGAACATATTTCTGGTTTTATCAAAAATATTCCTGGGAAGTTTCATAGGCTCTTAGAGATGTAGGGCAATGCATTCCCAGTTCACCATCTTATAGACTGTCTTAGAATAGATTTATTTTTATTTAGAAAAGCTGCCTTAAAAATCAGCCAAATAGCTTAAGTTCAGTTTACATTTACTAAATATAAATCTTGCAACAACAATATTTGGTGACTTTTAATTATATTCCTCTGTTATTACAATCCTTAAGGGATACCTGTGGTTTTCACTTTCTTTTCGTAAGAAAGAGGTGTTAATGATCACTTTGTTATTGTACCTACTTTTACTCAGATTCTGTTAAGTACCATAAACTCATGTCATAGTTTTCGCCTTACATTGAGAGAAATAAACTCCAATGAATTTTTTTTTGAAGCTCCCAGTAACTAGGGGTAAACACATCTATGAACCCTACTCTTATCCCAGCACTTCAAAGCAATCAGGAAAAACCTTCATATACCATCTCTTATACAGTACCTTATCTCTATTTATAGACTAACAAGAGGGTGAGGTTGGAATCACTATGCCCACTGGGATGAATTATGATTCCCAGTTGTATAGTGATTTGATGCAAACTGCACACAAACCAGGGTCATTGCGTATTTCCCACTGGTAGGTCCATCGCGTATTTCCCACTGGTGGGTCCATCTTTTAATTTAATCTTTCATGATGTGAATAAAAATGTTACATGCAGTGGATGAAGAGCCAGATGTGCAGGCCCTGTCCTGGATGTTGGGAGATGAAGACCCTGGAAAACATTTGCCTGGAATTGGTTCTTAGCCTGCAGTGTTGTGTTGCAGTCATGATCATTTAAAAGTGAATGAAGTAATGAATGAATAGTAGGAGGAAATTAAGTAATTACTAAATCAGCTTCATCAAGTGAAATTATGAAATGTCCATACATGAATAGCATAATGAACATGTGCTGAATAAATTAAGTGTATGTTTCTACCCCTTTGGCAATTAGGATATGATGTAACTGAAAAGAGTGTCAAGCCATGTTTCTATCATAAATCTAGTATCTAGTAGTTTTGCTAATTCAAGATTAGTTTAAATTGCACCCTATTCTTTATTATTGATTTATTAAGCCATACTACTGACTTAATATGCTAGTAGCTAAAAATGTTTTACTGTCTTTCATTCATTGTGTGCTATAAAATCACAGTTATATTAACTGTAAATAAGATCAGTTTTGGTGAGACATAAATGTGGATATCTGGGTCATTTTGCCCCATTTAAATATAATGTTAATTCATATAATTTTAATTCATATTATCTAGGTCTTAATGCATTTAATGCAACATTACTTCTAAGGATTGTGTTAAATCAGAAGATAATGAAGTTAATTCTGTCTTTATTTTTCATATCTCTAGAGAAGTTTTTGAAGTTTCTTTTTGTTTGGCATGGAATTTTGTGAATCTAGTAAAAGCTACTAACTCTCTTACCAGAAAAATGGGCTTCAAAAACTTGTGAACTCAATCTATGAAACAAAGGTGAAAACCCCTAGTATAAATTCTTAGATTTTTTTTGTCTGCCATTTCATGAAGAGCTTCTGCTTATCAACAATTTTAATTCAGTTACTTTGAGCTCAGGAAACATTTAAGAGATTATATACATAGTTGATATATACAATTATATATTGTAAAGATCGCGTGCAAGTGTGTGTGTGTATAATGCAAAATTTGAGAAGCCAGGAGTAGAGTTGGGGAGTCGAACCAAACTGACCTCTGTCAAGGAGATTAAATGTTACATGTAGATATACCCTTAACACAAGGCAGCATGATAAGAACTTAAGTAAGAATAAGATACAAAGGAAATTTACGGGAAGGATTAGTTGTCTCCTCTTAGGTTGATCAAACACTATATGCAGGCCCACTGTAAGGTAGGGAGGATTTCTATAGCTAGAGATTGGAGAAAAGAACATCCCAGATGGAAGAAATGATGGCAATAGAGAGGTAAGAATGAAAGAGAATATGTGTGGGACAATGAAGGGTCCAGTTGAGTAGCAAGTAGGGGAGAATTGTGAAGTGACTTAGGGAATGGAAGAGGTAGGAGTCTGGTTCATGGATGGACTTGAGCTCCTTGGAAGGAGTTTGGGACCTTACAGAATAGGATATGGGTCTCTGTAGATGTTAATCATCAAGGTGCATGCCCCAGTGCCTTACAAGTAGAATAAGAAACAACACAATGTGAGAGTGAGGGCTTGAGGTTTGGAGCAAGCTCTGTGGGGAATGTGTGTAGTAATAAATTAAAAGACTGCTAAACTGCTTCAAAGTCCCTGGTGAAATTAGGTGGCCAGCATTTGTAAGAGAAACCGTTGTTTCTCCATCAGTACCCAACTTTCTAAGAATTGGAATGAAAAGGCAGAATATGGAAGTTTCTGGGTTTGTGAGAGCTCTAAGATGACAGTGAGAATAAAGTGTCTGAGCACAGGTAGGTGTGGGTGGAAAACCATGCTGTCAGAATGGGAAGGGGTAGTAGTTAGATGATTGAAATGCCATGCAAACATTTGAGCATAAGGAGGTGGGTACAGCAGAAGTGAGACAATAGAAGAGGTGGGAGGTAAGGTGCTGGTGGTAAGTGACAAGAATAGAAGTCCACATCTTGGAGAGGAACACTTCCTGGATGATGCAAAGGCCCTTGATTGGCCACCTAATTGGTAGAAGGTTTAGTTATTGAGAAGGATAGGAGGCAATGAAGCTCAGCTGTTAAAAGAATCATCATTGTACATTTTGGTTTTATTAAAGATGCTTGGAAATAAGGGACTGAAGAGGAACACAGTGAGGAAAGAAAAAGATTGTTCTGGGGATTGTATATACCGGTGAGAGTTTGGGGAGTGTTTGGTGTAAGCAAATGAAAGGAACTGGAACAGAATGATGGTTAGGGGAAGTCTGGAGACAACTGGAGAGTGGAGGGATGATTTTGGAGGAATAGAAATGTTTGTTTAATGAGTATGTGAATGGAGTGATTATGGAAAGAGTAAGGTAGGCTTTAGGCGAAGCATTTTTCTCAGTGTTCACAATATTGCCATTTTGGACTGGATAATTATTTGTTGTGAGGAGCTGTACTGTGTATTATAGGATATTTAGCAACATCCCTGGCCTTTTATACACTAGTTGGAGTAGCATATACCCTGTTGTGACAATCAAAGTATCTCTAGACTTTGTCAAATTGCAAAATAGACCCTTTGTCGAGATCCTCTGAGCTAAAGCAAGGAGCTGGACAGGGTACTTAGAAATAACAGGACATTTTCTTCATCTTAGAGTTTGAATTGTCCAGCGGGCAGCCAAGGAGATTGTGAAGGGAAAGACCAGACTCTAGCTTGATGGTTGCAGACCCATGAGAGTCATTCCCTATACCCCAAGGCCCTGTGTCAGAATCATCTGGAATTTTCAAAGATGTCAACACTACCACCTCTTCTTCCATCCCCTCGACCTATGCAAACGGAATCTTCAGGGAGGCAACCCAGCCATCTAGCCATTTTGATAACTCCTTAGATTATTTTGGTGTATTTCCAAGCCAGCAGTAAACGAGGAGAACAGGCAGGTGGACAGTGGCTAAGAAGGCATGGGGAAAAAAACAGGATGAAAGTAAAAAAAGATCGGAAGGTAGATTAAGACATACATTAGGAAAGAGGGATGCTGAATAAGCATTTGTGGGAATATTGACTGGAGAGGCAATATTGAATCTAGGTTTATTTGAAAGCTACTTTTTATGGTCAATTATGTACTCAACCAAGCCTTCAGCATTCTTGGCTGTTTTACTCAGTCTGGTTTGAGCCAGGTGGATTTCATCGAAGACTTGGTGAATGTCACCTTTCTTTTAGTGCCAGTAAAAACTGCTGATGAATATTTGACACTTTAAATTTATCTTCTCCCAGATACAATATTCTGCTAAAATATGCATATAGTATATATTTCTTCATGAAATGTCTTAACATATTTAAGATAGGAGTGCATATTAATTTTCAGATATATAATTATTGTTGACATGAAGGGCAAACACGTTTTCCTGAAAGAAGATGTTTTAGGTCAAATTAAGAGTTTTTAATTCAATAAAATATTTGGATAAGAGTTAAGAATAATGTGATTGTGAATTTAAAATTTATTTTTTAGACTCTAACAAATTTTAAAACTTGTTATGGAAACACTCATAAATCATAAGTAGTAACTTCTATGTGAAATAATCTTAAGCTATTAACATTTTTTAGGTGATCCCCCAAACCCAAGAATGTTTGACAAGAATTTTAATATTTAATATCCTAATTCACCAGAAGGCCCAGTTATTGCCAAAGAAGCATAGTAAAACAGCAGAAATTTATCTTTGAAATTATCCTATCTGTGGTATAATTTCCCTTGATCTAACTTGATTTCTTTTGGTAACAGTTTTTTGGTGGACGCTCATTTGCATGCTTCGAGAAAGGGGAGTAAATTACAAGACTTCTTGGAGGTCCTTTTAACTTGACGGTTTTATGATTAAATCTTGCATTTTAAATTGCCTTTCTCAGGAAGAACCAGGCATTTCTGGCTTCACTTTTGTGTAGAGGAAATTCATATGTCACCTCATGCGTTTTTCTCTAAGAAAGAACCAGACTGAATAGCAGCAATAGAGACAAAACAGACAAAACGTTATAAACTTAGAACTAGATGTAGATGAAGCTTATCTTATTTGCAGTCCTCCAGAAATGTACTTGGATCCACTGAAAGTCCAGGTTAGTGGAAGGGTGTGTGTATGTCTGTGTGTGTGTATGTGTGTGTGTGTGTGTGTGTGTGTGTATACAGTGGGTGTAGGATGGGAGCAAAGGGGGAATGAAAATGATACTGTTCATAGGTGTTAACTTTGTCAGGTGTTCTGGCTATATGCGAGAAGAGCCAAGTGGGTTAACTTAGAATACACTGTTTCTTAGTTTATTGTTCTTCTGGATATGGTAGATTTTCAGCAGGTCTTGTTAACAAATAATCTGCAATGCTCAGGGTGAAAAGCAGGAGTCTTCAATCTGTATGCCCCATGAATAGCATCAGTGCAGAATAAAATAGAGATAGAGAATGGAGAAAGACTACTGTATTCAACTGAAACCAATGGCAGTTTAGGTAGGCCAGATTGCAATTATCCCCCGCTGGAATTTAGCCAGGACACACATTAGTGCATGCTACTTTCTCTCTAGCCTAATTAAAGGATTGTTGAGAACTAACAAAGTTGGCTGACTTGCAAAAGTCAGTGCTTGCTAAAATTTGTAAGTTATAAGTGCTTAACAATATGACCTGATTTTTATGCTGGGGTCATCTTATTAATTAAAGTTTTCCAATCATCTAATTAGAAAATACGGTCTGAACTGAGTCTGGAGGATTCCAAATCTTACTTGCTAATTTAAAGAAAAGTGGAAGGAAGAAGAACAGCACCCAATTAAAGCAATTCAATGGAAAGCTGGTTCTGTACATGCCCTTGGAGATGCCCCATACCAGCAGGGTAATTATTTAGGATGCACTTCCAGTAAAGAGATGTTAAAGGGACACCAGTGAGTAGCTTTTGAAAGTAGAAATCTGTGCCAGTCCCCAAATTAACTCTTGGACTAAAATGGAAAGCTGGAAAGCTTGACCAACACTACAGATTTATGAGAAAGAGTTTGCTCATTGCTTCAGACGTTATGCTTGATTTTTTCAGCTCCAATAGTAATTTCTTAAAATAGAAGAATGAAAAAGAGAAGTTTGATAATGTTGGTATATTTTAGATGATTACCTGACACTTAAAAAAGGGTAGATAAAATACTCTGTATTTTCTCAAGATAAGGTCCTGGAACTGTGATGTCACATTTAAGTCCTTAATAGCCTTGAATTTAGCTGTCATCAGTGTCCTTATAATAATACAATGATAGAACACTGGTATTCAAAACAAAATTTTTAAAAAACACTCCAGTCTACATCTGTTATGTGCCACTCACTGGACTAAGAAGAAAGTATTAAAAGAAGGATAAAAAGGTGTGGCCAATGCAAAGGATACATTGATTAGTGTATATATGGCAGTTCACTACTTAGAGTGTCTCATTTTCCTGCTTAAGTAGCTAAATGAACTTTTAGTGTTTATATATAGGCACTAGAAATTGCACTATTGGGACAGAGAAGAAAATAAGAAATTATTTCTTCATGATGAAACAAAAAGGATAGAAGATAACTTTTAATTTTTGCTGGAGATTTTAAAATAAGATGCCTGTGTTATAAGTGGTCTTGATCAGTCTCTGGACACATGGTTGTAGATGCACTTCCCTTTTATGTGGCAGCAGCAGAGGAGAGTGTGGTGGAGCTAGTATGCTCCCTCTGCCTTTCTGTGCTGACCATCCAGATGCTTCACAGATGAATAAGTCAAGCCAGGACCTAGGTGGTTGTGCCAGACCAGAATCCCTCCATGCCAGCCATTCTGCAGATCATGAGTAGAGATCATAGGTTGACCAGAAGTATATTTACTTGTTTTGTAACTGAATTGAATTTCTTAAAACTTGATACTTGCTTGAAGTTGATTGGCATATTGTTGCCAACATTTGCTATTTAGCAGTACCCCTCAATGATTTTGATTTTATTTAAAGCCTATAGGAAAATGCTACCTAGTTTAAAATTTGAAAATTAAAATATTACTTTTATCCATTCTGTAAGAGACTTACAAATAAGACATGTCAAGTTAAAATTGCAGTTTTAGACCTCACTGAAGAAGCAATTGGAATGAATATAATGCAAACCATGGGGAGGGGGACACTTTAGCCATTTTACAATGATTTGGCCTCAGAAACAAAGCAGCTGATGGTTTACACCAAGAACATTGATCAGGATTCATTTGAGCTGTTGCTATTGTGTTTTAATGAGTAATATTACATGCCAGCCAATCACATGTCACTAGATCATTATACAAATTGACAGTTTGGAAGAGTATAAAAAATGCTGAACTGAAGGGGGAATTCAGTAGAAGTGAGACCTTTATGTAGCCACTGGATATTTACATATATTTATCATTCATTTTTCTCATTGTTGAGAAACTGAAATAACCCTTTAATGAAAATGGCCCCTTCATATTGTCTCTCACTATTTTAGATCAGGCATCTTATTTTTAGTTTGGAGAGTGAGAGCAGCTGGTGTCAGGCCAGGTGCCGATAGTACTAATGTTGATGTAAGATGCTGCTCAAATGGATAGTGCAAAGGGAATCATTTTCCCTTGATTTGATCATGCTGGCTCTAAAATTCATTTTTTGACTTGGCATTTGACTTGCATTATATTCAGAGAGTTGGAAATCACAAAGCTGTGCAGCTGCAGAGTATATCTAGATATAGACCCTGTAACATTACCTCATAAACCCAGCACTCAGTATTAGCAGTCTTTGTAAATGGAAGAATTCTATTCTGTAACAAAAGGTAGTTATTTTTCTTGATACTGTGAGAGAGACCTATAGTTTGAAACCACTGTGGGTGTGTGGAGGCGGAAGCGCGGTCCGAGGGCTGGGGCCAGGAGGGGGCTGTGGGAGGATGACGGAGCCATGAAGTTAAAAAATACTGTTGGATTTTAAGGTTTCCATGACCCTTGAATATGGGTATGAATAAAGTGATTTTAGAATCTAATAAGATTTTAAATATTTTTCTTAAAGCTGGTGAGAGTAGAGACGGTGGATTATCTGAAAATCAGAAAAACCAGAACTTGGTTATTATGCACACAGAGTTACTTGAATTTGGTTACTTTTTCTTTTCAGCATCCATTTTTATATTGATGATTTTCCCTTTAGAATGAAAATACGTGATTCAGATTAAATAAGCACTTAACATGAATTAACTCTTTTAAACCTTATGTGGAATTAAGAACTAAAGAACTATTACTTAGGAAGTATTAATTTGTACCCTGTTGCCACATTTAATGAGATAATGTACTAAATGCAGATAAGTGATTTACACAAATGCCAGAATTCTATGCAATAGGATGACTGTGAAAAAAATGACACCTATGTTTCAGACAGCTAATTTTTATGCCTTGTTTGTGTCCTGTTCTCTTTGTACTTCCTAATATTGGACATTTCTGAAGGCCTAGTTCATTATTTCCTATTCGTCTTTAAATTTTGCTATTGGAATTATATATTTCTGGAGTTGATAAGCCAGTTGGTTAATAAATATTTGTTAGATACACACAGTGGGACATTTACAGAGCCTGATATTGTGGAATACAAGGAAATAAGATACAATAAGGAGCTTTCCATGTGGTTAGCAATATTAGAATGCTTGACTGTCTTAGGGAGGTTCACTGATGTGGTCGGTCTCGTTGGGTATTGAACAATGAATAACATTTACATGAGTTAAATCAGAGTTTAGAAGGGAGACATGAGACTCGGTTTATGGGAAACATGATCCTCCCATTTAGATTGAAGTATTTCTGGAGGTGTAGTGGGGCTTGTGAAAAGATAGAGTTGGGTAAGATTATGGTTTTTAGAGTATAGTGTTTATAAGAGCTTAGCTGCTGGAATATGATTCTCAAATCCTGTCTCCAAAATTCCTGTCACTTTGCACAAATAATTTCTCTATGCCTCAATTTCTTAATCTGTAGTAGTATTTACTTCAGAGAGCTGTTGGAAGAATTTGAGTAGTTAATGCATATAAAATGTTCAGAATGGTCACTTAGAACTTAGCACTCCATAAATGCTATTTTTTGTCATTATGAAGAGTTTTGAAATCTAGCAAAAGAGTTTAAATTTTATGTGATAAGTAACACACAGCCAGAATAAATTCCTTATTATATAGTGCTGTGTTCAAAGCAGCATTTAAGGAAAGTAAGTAGAAAACATAGGACCAATTCAAATGGAGGAGGCTGGGGTCAGGAAACCACCTAGTAAGCTGTAGTAGGAAATAGAAGGTTTTAAGTTAATGAGAGGCTAGGATAATAGCTACAGCAAATATCATCATTAATAAAATCAAAACCTGTATTTTCTTTACAAAACACTTTTGGCATAACAGTACCTCCTGGATACAACAATATCTCTAATTTGGGGATAAAGAAGTGGAAATTAGTGCTGGCTTCCAACACTGTGGTAAGAGTAAAAACAGTGGGTGCAAATCATACCTGAGGATCTTTAGAGAAGTCGTTGTTGAGATGTGTAGGGGATAGTTTGACAGAGTGGTTGAGAGGGTGCTAGAGAGAGATGGGTAACGAAGTGGCGTTATTTTTGGGAAGTAATTGAGTTGAGAGAGGGAAACCAGTTAAGTGAGAGTGACTAGGAGCTTGTTGTGAATTATTTTGTACTTGATGTGACTGTACCAAAGGTGATGGAAATGTCCCTAGGCAGTTGCAGAATTTGTTTAGAGGTCAAGCTCATCAACTCAGACTTGGATCTTATCAACAAGTGGGAAGCAAGAAGAGGGCTGGGGCTGTGTATTCAGAAATGCCACTCAGGGGATTTGAAGACAAGAAGAATTACTGAAGAGAAAAGAAGTAATTTGAGTAGCTAGAGAAGGACCAGGTACTGTATCATCAAGAGATTCAGCAAGAGGAAGGAGCAAACCAGAAGGGGTAAAACACTGAAGAGAAATTCAAGGAGGAGGAAGAGGACTGGGAAAGCATTTGGATTTGAAATTCAGGGAGTTTTTGATAGGGTAGTTTCATTAGCGTTGGAAAAATCAATGTGAAGGACTTAGGAAGGAATAAATAGGAATAGATGGAAAACACATAGCACATTCTTTAAGAAATTAAAAAATACTGAACTGGGAAGTAAGATCCTCGGGTTTAGCTTTAGATTTGCCATTAACTGCATGACCTGTGATAATTTTTCTGTAACTAATATAATTTATCTGCACGTAACTGAAAGTACTTATTTTTCATTTAGGAAGCACTTTTGATCTTTTTGACAATCTTATTATATATAGAAATACAACACATAGTCAGTATCCTGAAAATAAGTGGAAGAGGCCCCTGAGGTTCCAGACAGACGAATCTCACAAAGTACATGCACTAACACTTATGCACCCTACCAATAATCACCCCCAAAAGACTTTCACTGAAACTGCCATATTCCTAGACTGAAACTATCATACATGAACATGATTATCTGTATTGTAAAGTGCAGCAAGCCATTTGAGAGGACAAGGTAAAGAAAGATCTTTCTGGGAGCTACGCTGGTGGCAATAAAAATTACATTACCTAGTAAAAACTAAAGGTGCAAAAACATGTCTGGTGAATAATTAAAACGAGTGGGAGTTTGAAGACATTTTTGGAGGGTATCATCAGCTCCTATACACCTGACTTGCCCTTGAGGGCATTATTATAGAAACTTAAAGTAGTTTACAATGTAAAAATTACTATGCTGAACAGCATTAGGATAAATACCTAATGCATGCAGGGCCTAAAACCTCGATGACAGGTTGATAGGTACAGCAAACCACCATGGCACATGTATACCTGTGTAGCAAACCTACTTGTTCTGCACATGTATCCCAGAACTTAAAGTAAAATAAAAAAAAATTGCTATCCCATAAACTAGTCAGCAAGGGAAGGGTTTTAGGTTTAGGACTAGGGCTCCTGGTTTGGAGGAAGGACACCAGGCTGCCTTTTTGCTGTTCTACCTGATAGGAAGGTTGGGTTTCAGAAAAAGCAAGGAAGTACATGATATGCTTTTTGAAAGTCTTCCAATCTGTCTTAATCCGTTTGGGCTGCTGGAACAAATGGTGGCATATCAACCACAGAAATTTATTTCTCACAGTTCTAGAGGCTGGGAAATTCAGGATCACATTGGGTGTCCCGTAAGAGCCTGATTTCTAGTTCATAAATGGGCACCTTCTAGCTGTGCTTTCATGTGGTGGAAGAGACCAACGAGCTCCCCTGAGTCTTTTTTATAATGACACTAATCCCATTCATGGGTGCCCTGCCGTCATGACCTAATCACCTCACACAGGCCCCAGATCTTAATAGTATCACCTTAGGGTTAGGATTCCAACACATGAATTTTGTGGGGTTGCCAACTTTCAGACCATGACACGGTCATTAAGGCGAAACAAAAAACAGTTCCTAAAGAAATATTCTTCTATTATCTGGGAATTAGCATTTGTATTTAAAAGGTGTTTCTATCTTAGGTTGCTGATACTAGTTAATTCATATGGTTTATTGAAAAATCTGTTTTGAGAGTATCCTAACATGTTGATACCTTTTTGGAACACAAAGATATATACCAGTATAATATACTAATCCTGAAAGGATGCTACCTCACCTAGCTCCACATTTGCTAACTACTGTATGTCATTCTCTTATTGCTCAAAATGGATACTTTTTCCCAGATACCATCAAAGGGATCATTAGAGTATTCAGGATGGCTTGAAATGGGTATGTTCAACTACCCCAAAGCAAATTTTCAAGCTGAGCTTCGTTTTGAGAATCACTGAAACTGACTCAGCTGTGCAATTCAGTAACAGTGGACATGTCACACACCTTATTGTGTCAGCTATTAAAATCCCCCACTGTGTGTGTTTAAAGATTTCCTTTGCTTTAAAAACAATGATAAAAACCCTTATGCAGCATTCAGCATGATATGTGTTTTCAAACAATAGCCCATCTCATTTCAAGAGATGGAATAAGTATCATTAAAATGGTAACTCAAATCAGTCAAAGCACTTTTCTGGAATACTTAGATTAAAAGTGATTAAGAACTGCTGTGGTTTGCCAATAGATACTATTTTGTATTACATTAATTTCTGCATTTAAAAATAGATGATTACTTTTCGTACTGCAGGAGAATATTTAGTATCCCCTGAAATGCACAGATTTGATGGGGCGATCCCATTATATGGTAGTCTTTGCCTGGAAAAAAATGAGAACACTGCTGATAGAAGTCCCAGCAAGGCCACTCCATCAGCCCGACAATTAACAGGTGCATGACATAGACTCTGGGAAAGGAGAGATTTGTCAGATTTTGCCTCCAGAATGACCAAAAGAAATATGAAATATAAACATATAGCTAGTCGAACAGTTTACAAAATGCCATGGGTTTTTTAATTCTATTTTTTATGTTTTACTTTATTAAGACAAGATCTGGAGATTCAGCTTTTTAAAATTGTAGTAAAACGTACATAACAAAATTTACTATTTTAACCATTTTTATGTATACAATTCAGTGTCATTAAGTGCATTCACATTATGGTGCAACCATCCCTAGAACTTTTTATTTTCTGAAACTGAAACTCTTTTCTCATTGAGCAGTAACTCACCATTCTCCTCTTCCCCTAGTACCTGGCACTACCCTTGTGCTTCTGTCTCTTTGGATTTTACTATTCTAAATGTCTCATATAAGTAGAGTCATACACTATCTTTTTGAGCCAGACTTATTTCACTTAATGTAATATCTTCAAGGTTCATCCATGTTGTAGCCTTCTTCAGAATTCCATTTCTTTTTCAGACTGAATAATATTCCATTTTGTTTATCCATTCAGCCATCAGTGAACACATGGTTTGCTTCTATCCTTTGACAATTGTAAGTAATATTGCTATGAATAAAGGTATACAAATGCCTGTTCTAGTTCCTACTTTCAGTTCTTTTGGATATATATTCAGAAGTGGAATTGCTAGATCATATGGTAGTTCTATTTGTAATTTTTTGAAGAACTGCCATGCTGTTTCCCATAGTGGCTGCAGGGTTTTACATTTCCACCAGCAGTGCATAAGGGTTTCAATTCCTCTACATCCTGACTGACACTTATTTTCTGGTTTTTTATTTTTTTATTTTTATAATAGTCATCCTAAAGTGTGTGAAGTGGTATCTCATTGTGGTTCTCATTTCCATTTCCCTAATGATTAGTGATGTTGAACATCTTTTCATGTGCTTATTTGCCATTAATGTATCTTTTATGGAGAAATATCTAGTCAAGTCCTTTTCTATTTTTCTAATCAGTTGTTTTTTGTTGTTGTTGCTGTCATCGACAAAAACATTGTTCTGAGTGGAAGTAGTTAGAAGTATGGTGTTGAAGCATATTAATGATCTTGGCAAGAGATCAGGCAAATTGAACTGATGAATTTGCTGTCCTGAGAGCTTGATCTACAGGAATCCTGCTATTTTGCCCCCAGAACAACTCTGAAATAACTTTGCAGCTTTTATTTATTTGCTTAATTTATGCTGCTTCTGGACTATTTCTTATACATGTACCAAAATAAAAAATTTAAAATAATATTCAAATACTTGATAGATTTTGTTTTTATTAAATTCAGCATCAGCCAGTAAGAAGTATCAATTTAGCCAGTAAATTGGATACATATATATTATTACTTTGCATGTCAAATTACTTCAAGAAATGTGGTGTAAAAGAAATATTGAATATGTGAAAATATTAACTGAATTTTAACACAGATATCATTTGAATTTGAGCACTTATTTATGAGATGGTATTATGATTAACATAGTAAAACTCAGAAATATTTAAACATGTTTTCCAAGTTGTTTCAAATTTCAAAAGGGTATAAGTTAGATCTAGAGGTAAAGGTAGGAGGGATAAAGGAAGAGAAAAGGAAAAACAAATTGCATTGGCTCTGTTTAAAAAAAATTACACAGTAGAATTATGATTTCAAAACATCACATAAATGATAGCAGTTTCATTATACACACACACACACATACACACACACACACACACACATACATGCGAGTTCCTTTGTCTGACTTTTAAAAGACCTTTGTAGAATCAGCATACCAATTCAATGTGTATTACTTTATGTTTGTCATGAAATTTCACTTCCCATTTGCCTTTGGTTTTCCTTTTCTTTGGAATAGCCTTCTCTAATACACTGCCTGTTAAACTTCTGTTTAACCTTTGTGGTCCTGCTCAAAAACCACTTCCTCTGTGAAGACTTCCCTGAGGCCTCCCTCCTTCCTCTGTACTCACATAGTATTTAGGCTTATGATTTTTCTCTCTCTGTCTCTAAGCAGTAAGCTTCTGGAGGGCAAGCACATGTCTTATTTGCCTCTGTATTATCTGGTCCAGTCAACATTTGTTAAATGAATGCACATTTTTGTAGTTTCTGGTTAACTTCAAAGAGCACTGTAAGGTCTCCAGCAACACTGTGTTGCTGACTGAAGAGTATGAATAATTTATATGTGAAGTGATACTTCAATAAATAGAAGTTGAGTTACCAATAGCTCATGAGACGGTGTTTGGCATTCTGGAAGATTTCCCTTGAAAATGATGTTATATGGTGACTGGATTGTTAAGCAACTCCTAAAAGCCTACTTAATATCACAAACTTGAAATATAGTTCGGATGTTATTCTATGTCATTCCCCTGGTTAGAACTAATTATGTTTTGTTATTTAAGATAGAGTCCAAAATCCTTAAATACAGTTTGTGTGATCTGATCTCCACTTAACATTTTTTCTTTTGAGACGAAGTCTCACTCTTTCACCAGGCTGGAGTACAGTGCCACAATCTCAGCTCACTGCAACTTCCGCCTCCTGGGTTCAAGCAATTTCCCTGCTTCAGCCTCCCAAGTAACTGGGACTACTGGCACAGGCCACCATGCCTGGCTAATATTTTGTATTTTAGTAGAGATGGGGGGTTTCACTATGTTGACCATGATGGTCTCCGTCTCCTGACGTGGTAATCCACCCGCCTCGGCCTCCCAAAGTGCTGGGATTACAGGTGTGAGCCACCGCACCTGGCCTCCACTTAAGTTTTGTGCCTCCCTCTCCCCATTAAGACTTGTCATTCTTTCACTTCCTAAAGTAACTCAAACTTCTTCCCATCTCAGGAGCTTCATGCTGTACCCTCAATCAGGAATCCTCTTACCCCATCCCCTTACCCCAGCTGGTTTTGCTTCTACTAAACTTTCAGGTTTCAGCTTAAAGGTCTTCTGGGAAGCTTTCCCTGACCTTCAGGTCAGGTCAGGTTCCCTGTTATAAGGTATCAGAGAGATCTTTCTTAGAACTTGAGAAATATTTATTGCATTCATGTGCTCTAAACTATGCCTGGCGTTATGTAGGTGCTCAGTAAATATTCATGGATAAAAACAGGAATCTATGAAAGCTGCTTAACTGTCATTGAATAAGATAATGATTCTAATAGAGACTTCTTCCTGTTTATCTATTACACCTTTACAATTTTAAAAGGAAAATAACTATACTTCTGTACCTGCATGTGTGAAATCCTGTCTGCTGTTGAGCTAAGATTCCTTCCTATTCTAACTGTACTTTCTCCTTAAGCAATCTTATCCATATGAACTTTTTTAAAATTATCACCATTACTCATATGATTCTCAAATTAAAATTTTCCACCCAGAGTTCTCCCTTGAGGTCTAGGTCTAATTATCTAATTGTCTATCTGACAGCATTCTATGGATATCTCAAAGGCATATCAAACTCTATGTGTTTGTTAGGATATTACTAGCTGTTGTAACAGACATAGCCCCAAATTTCATTGGTATAACACAATAAAACTTGATATCTTGCTCATGTGACAGCCTGATTCAGGGTTTCTAGTCAGCAAGCAGCTTCCTACATGGTGATTCAGGGAAGTTAGTACTCAACTTTACTTTGTCTTAAAGCTTGTAGACTTTTGCTTGTAGACTCCTTAACCTTCCTGACCCAGAAATGACACATAGTACTCTTGTCCATACTCCATCAGTGAGAACCAACCACAGGGTCCCAGCTAAATGCAGAAGGGTGGGGAGATCTCAGAAGTATAGTCCTTGGTAGAACAGCTAATTTCTCATGATGATGCTTCACTATGAAAAGTCAAGCACAAATCCTTGGCTGATAGCTAGTCATCTCTGCCACATTCAATATAACCAAAATTCAGCCAGTTTCCCAAAATAACCAAAGTGACTAACTAATCAAGCAAGCAAACAGATCAGTAAACCTGGCCTCCTTTCATTGTTCTTTGTTTTGGATGATACCACACTTCTGCATAAGCTGGGGACAAGTATATTGTTCTTGACATCATCTTTCCCTTAACCTTTATATCAAAGAGGTCTATACTTTGCCTGCTTCTTTAATTAATGACTAAAATCTTGGAAATGAAACAACTTTAAATGCTAGGGAAATGAGAATCAAAAGCCAAGGAATCATTCCTGGTTTTTCTCTCACCCTATGTGCTGCCATTATTTGGTCATATGGATTTTGCATCCTAAAAATTTATTGACTAGGTTCATCTCTTCCTAGTGACACTAACATGCCACCCTCCTTGCCTAGACAACTAAATAGCCTAACTCCATTTCCACATATCCTCTGGCTCCTCTCTTGTCTTCTTTACACAGCAGCCAAAGTGAGCATTTAAAATGCGTTTTAAATGCAGATCTAATCGCATTATTTCCCTGCTGTTAACACTTCAAAGCCTTCCTATTGCTCTAGGCGTAAAGGCAAAACTCCTTAACATAATTTACAAGGACATGCATAGCCTAACCCTTTCCCTTCCTCACCCCTCTTTGCTATTATATTTTCTACCTGTATGAGCCGCCTTCTGGTATTCTCCATGCTACCCTCTGCCATATGGACTCATCTACAAAATTATTTTTTCATTTTTTCAAGTAGTTTACACTTACATATCCTTGATATCAAAGTAAAATAATTGTCACTCTCTCAGGAAAGCTTTTTGCTGACTTCCCTAGTCAGGTCAACTTCACTCATTGAAAAATTTTAAAACAACTTGTATTTCACTTTTGTAGCACTTATGACAAATTTTCACATTTATTTGTGGGAATATTGAATAAATAACTATGTCTACCACTGAATTTTGTATTTTTCAGTAAGCAGGGACTGTGTTTTGTTCAATTTTGTTCCTCCAGTGTGTATATCACAGTACCTGGCAAGTGATGGGTGTTAATTTGTTTTGAATGAATTAATCACTGAATGACAAATGAATGATTTCATGTATTAGGTGGTTCTATCATCTGGGGAATGAACTGCGATTATCTCTGCAGGTTTGTAGAGATATTAATTTAGGAAATCAGACCATCTCTGGTAAATCTGTAGTTATAGGCTTTTGTAAGTTGCATATTTAAGATTACTTTATGGAACAATGCAAGTCTTGCAAAGGTCAGAGCATAAAGACTAAAAATGAATTAGTTCTGCCTAGAGATTTACATCAGATTTTTCCATGGTTGAAACTTTCTTTTTTTCTTCTTCTTACTTGGTTTCCTAGCAACATATTTTGCCATTACCATGGGATATTCTACTGATAGTGAAACTGTAGTGTCTTTGCATTTATCTATCCTGAAATAATTTACTTGGCAATTGTTTCCTAACTAGCTATCTAAACGTATATGCATATTTATGACATTTGATGAAAATAGTATATATGCATATTGTATAATATTTAAATCTTTTATATAGCCATGATTCTCAAAAGTATCCTTGGCAATAGCATTTATTTTTAATTTCTGGGAAAAGTTATCTAAGTGTCTATATACATAGTTTTAACTCCCTTTTTTTTTCAAGATAGACACACTGTGGGTTTTTGTTGTTGTTGTTGTTAACTTATTTTTATTAAATACTTTATTTTTTACAGCATTTTTAGGTTAATACCAAAATTAAGATACAGGTAAGAGGTTTTCCCATACCCCTATTCTGTTAAATATGCATATTCTCCCACATCACAGTGATACCTTTGTTACAGTTGACACATCATAATCCCCCAATCTGTTTTCATTAGGGTTCACTATTGGTGTTGTATATTCTGTGGATTTGGACAAAAGCATAGTGGCCAGTATCCATCATTATAGTATATAGAATGTTTTCACTGCCATAACAGTCCTCTGTGCTCCACTAATGGGCTCATCTCTGCGTCCCAGCCAGCCCTTGAAACCACTGATCTTTTTACTGTCTCTGTAGGTTTTCCTTTTCCAGATATCATATAGTTGGAATCATACATTATGTAGCCATTTTGGATTGGCTTCTTTCACTTAGTAATATGCATTAAAGTTCCTCAAGGTCTTTTCACGACTTGATAGCTCATTTCTCTTTAGTACTGAATAGTATTTTATTGTCTGATTATTACAGTTTATTTATCTATTCATCCAGTGAAGGACATCTTGGTCGCCCTCATGGTTTGGTAATTATGAATAAGACTGCTATAAACATCCATGAGCAGATTTTTATGTGGATATAAGTTTTTGACACCTTTGAGAAAATGCCAGGAAGCACAATTTTTGTATTCTATGGTAAGAATATATTTAATTTTGTAAGAAACCACTAAACTGTCTTCCAAAGTGGATGTATGGTTTTGCATTTCTACAAGCAATGAATGAGAGTTCTTGTTGCTTCGCATCATCACCAGCATTTGGTATTGTTAGTGTTCTAGATTTTGGACATTCTGACAGGCATATAGAAGATCTCATTATTGTTTTGATTTGTATTTCCATGTGATATATGATGTGGAGCATCTTTTCATATGCTTATTTGCCATCTGTATATTTTCTTTGATGAGGTGTCTATTCAAGTTTCTGACCCATTTTTAAATTATGCTGTCTATTTTCTTATTGTTCAGTTTTAAATGTTCTTTGTATATTTTGGATAACAGTCTTTTATCAGATGTCTTTTGCAAATATTGTTGCCCGTTCTTTGGCTTGTCTTAACTGTCTTCACATTCTCTTGAAATTCGCTTTTAATTTAGTGAAGTCTACCTTATCAATTTATTTTTTATGGATCATCTCTTTGGTGTTTTGTCTAAAATATAAATAAATGCCATAACCAAGTTATGTAGATTTTCTTCTGTGCCATCTTGTAGGAGCTTATAGTTTTGTGTTTTACATTTAAGTCTCTCCTTTGTGTTAATTTTGTGGAAGGTGTAAGGTTTGCGTCTGGAGTCACTTTTTTTGCATGTGGATGTCCAGTTGTTCCAACATTTGTAGAAAAGACTATCCTTGCTCCATTGTACTTCCTTGGCTCCTTTATTAAAAACCATTGACTATATTTATGTGGGTCTATTTCTGTGCTCTCTGTTTTGTTTCATTGATTTATCTGTTTGTTCTTTAGGTAATACCTTATTTTTTTTTTTATTAGTGTAACTTTATGGTCAGTATTGAAGCTGGGTCATGTCAGTCCTCGCATCTTCAATATTGTGTTGACTATTCTGGGTTTTTTGCCTTTCCATATAACCTTTAGAATTAATTTTTTATATCTATAAAATAAGTTTCTGGGATTTTGATGTAGATTTCATTGAAGCTACAGATCAAGTTGGGAAAAACTGAAATCTTGACGTTTTTTCATATTCCTATTCATAAACACAAATATTTTTCAATTCATGTACTTCTTTAATTTTGTTCATTAGAATTTTGTAGTTCTCCTCATAGAGATCTTGTATATCTTTTTTAGATTTGTACCTGATTTTATTTTGGGGTGTGCTTATGCAAATGGTATTTTTTTTGAGATGGAATCTCCCTCTGTCTCCCAGGCTGGAGTGCAGTGGCACAATCTCAGCTCACTGCAGCAACCTCCACCTTCCGGATTCAAGTGATTATCCTGCCTTAGCCTCCTGAGTAACTGAGATTACAGGTGTGTGCCACCACGCCTGGCTAATTTATGTGTTTTTAGTAGAAATGGGGCTTCACCGTGTTGGTCAGGCTGGTCTCAAACTCCTGACCTCATGATCCACTCACCTTGGCCTCCCAAAGCACTGGAATTACAGGTGTGAGCCGCCACACCTGGCCAGCAGTATGTTTTTAATATCAAATTCCACTTGTTCATTACTGGTATGTAAGAAGGTGATTGATTTTGGTAGATTATCCTTGTATCCTGCAACTTTGCAATAATTGCTTATTAGTTCCAGGAGTTTTTTATTTATTTACTTATTTTTGGAGACGGAGTCTTGCTCGTCATCCAGGCTGGAATGCAGTGGCGCAGTCTCAGCACACTGCAGCCTCTGCCTCCTGGGTTCAAGCGATCCTCCTGCCTCAGCTTCCTGAGTAGTTGGGATTACAGGTGTGTGCCACCATGCCTGGCTAATTTTTGCATTGTTAGTAGAGACGGAGTTTCACCATGTTGGTCAGGCTGGTCTCAAACTCCCAACCTCAGGTGACCCACCTGCCTCGGCCTCTCAACTTGCTGAGATTACAGGTGTGAGCCACCATGCCCGGCCATTCCAGGAGTATTGAGTTTTTTTGTGAATTCTTTTATATTTTCTACATAGACAATCATGTCACCAGTGAACAAAAACCATTTTATTTCTTCCTTCCCAATCTGTGTATTTTAATTAACTTTCCTTGTCTTATTAAATTAGCTAATACTTCTAGCATGATATTGAAAAGTAATAGCAAAGAGGGAGCATCATAACCTTATTTTTGATCTTAATGGAAAAGCTTTGACTTTTTCACCAATAAGTATACTAGCTGTAGGATTTTCTGTAGATACTATTTATTAAGTTGAGGTTCCCCACTGTTTCTAGTTTACTGAGAGATTTTATGATGAATAGGTATTGAATTTTGTCAGATGCTTTGTTTTTTGCATCTATTGATATGATAATTTGTTTTTTCTTTATTAGCTTATTGATGTAATGGACTACACTAGTTGGTATTTGCATACTGAACCAGCCTTACCTACCTGTGATAAATCCCATTTAGTTGTAGTGCATAATTCTTTTTATTCATTATTTGATTTGATTTGTTAATATTTTATTGAGGATTTCTGTATCTATGTCCATGAGAGGTCTTAGTCTTTTGTTTTCTTGTATTTTCTATATCTGGTTAGGGTATTAGCATAGTTCTAGCCTTTGAGAAGGAATGAGAAGTACTCTTGCCACTTCTATCCTCATTTTAACTAGGTGAATGAAAAAATAATGTTTTTATTTAAATTTAGTAACCCATTTCACTGACATCTCCTTGTATCCAGTTTCATTCAATCAGTTGCCATTACTATTATAACATAAAAGTAGAGAAGCATTTGAAATTCCACCGACCCATGTTTGTTAATCAGAGAGATAAATTTATTCATGTTTAGGTTCTCAGCCTAAGTTTTTTTTGTGTGTGTTCTTGTTTTTGGTACATGGCCATCGAAGTATTCTGTTCATAGTTGTCATTTTGTAAAAAATGGAAGAAGAGATAAATTGATTTACAATCTGTTTATCTGTCCTTCTATTCATCCATCCATCAATAAAGGTTATTTATGTTCTGGATATGCCTTTCTCTCATGACTAAAGAGTAATCTTGTTTTGTCCTTTTTCATAGATATTTTCTCAAGTACATAAGGCAGAGCAAATGTGGTGTTTTGGAACAGACTCTCTAGGTGTAGACACAGAGAGACATCATATTGCATAAATGCTTATATTCTTTATTTTGCGGTTATGATCTTACAGTCATTTTTTAGCTTATATTTAATGGAATGTGTGCACCTCTTCTCGTCAAAACAATTGTGTTGTCTTGGGCTGCTATTGCCTAGAATTCTATAGAAATTCTCTATCTCTCGAAATGTTATTTTATTATAATTTATTTATTCTTCTGTCCACACTACGTAGTGTTCTCTTATCTGGCTCCTCTGAGGTTCATGGTTGGATAGTACACTGTGGTTCCTGCTTACCCCAGTCTCTGTTGTGAATTGTATGCATTTATAAGCATTAAATTATATACTCACCTGTAAAATATTGATTTAAATACACCTTCTCTACTTTACAGTATTATTGGAAAGTCAAAATGAAATAATATAAAAATAAAAATACTATGATACAAAAATAAAAATACTATAATACCAAAATAAAATATCCATGAGTTCATAGTAATATTAATACATAATCAAGTAACAAATGGTGGAGAAGGAGTAACTCCTCCTTATATAAAAATCCTAATATCTCTAGAACTCCTTGCTCTGGAAGGTGAATCTTAATTCCCTACTCTTGAGTGTAGGCTGGACAAAGTGACTTATTTCCAAAAGGAAAACAGCAGATTTACTCTTGGGAAGCTTGGCAGTAAGAAACCTTAACCAAATGATCAAGATTAATATTACCATGAGAAATTTTGCTGATATCATGTACCCCTTGATATGATGTGATGAGAAGTGCACTGCACTTCTGTGGCGTTCTTCTCTGAAAATCTATACCCGCAGTCTAATCAAGAGAAAAGTATGAGACAAAAAACAGAGGGACTACAAAATACCTGACCAGTTGTCTTCAAAACCGCCAAGGTCACAAAAAATTAGGTAAGATGAGGAATTGTCACAATTTGGAATAAAGCTAAGGAAAATGGTGACTAAATGCAATATGGTACCCAGGCTTTCATCCTGGACCAAAAAATAAATAAATAAATAAGGGAGGCATTAGTGAAAAACATGGTGAAATATGAATTAAGTCTGTGGTTTAGCTAATTGTAATGTACTAATGTTAATTGTTTGCTTTTGTCAAAAGTACAAATGATTATGTGAAAATATTAACATTAGGGGGAGCTTGGTGAAGGGAACACAGGAACTCTACTGTCTTTGCAGCCTTTTTGTAAATCTAAAATTATTAAAAATAATGTTTATTAAAAAATACAATATTATGAATACCTCAAAACACACCTATCTGACTTATTTTCTTTTCCCCACAAAAGATGCACATTAAAATAACCTTGATTGACAAATGAGTGAATGTTGACATATTAGCACATGCTTTGATGTTACATAGATCTGAGGTGTTTGTTACATTTGTTCATATTGTAAAAGCAGCATATGCTCATTATAACTATAAAGAAGAAATAAAATTACCCATATTTTGTTTTACCATCCAGGAATAACTACTGTTAACTGTTCATACTTAAAAGACACTTTACAAATGTATGCATGGTATTATATATAGCATTTTAATTATGCTACATGTTTTATTTCATACCTGACTTTTCTTTTCAATTAGAAATTTGTTATTACACCATTCTTCGAGAATGTGACTCTTATGATTATGTAAGCTTGAGAGGCCAAGGTGGGCAGATCACAAGGTCAGGAGTTCGAGACCAGTCTGGCTAACATGGCAAAACCTTGTCTCTATTAAAAATACAAAAAATTAGCCACGCATGGTGACACATGCCTGTAATCTTAGCTACTTGGGAGGCTGAGGCAGGAGAATTGCTTAAACCTGGGAGGCGGAGGTTGCAGTGAGCTAAGATCATGCTACTGCATGATCTTTATTTTTTATGAATATAACACAGTATATTCTCAACATAACTGAGTGATTGTGTTAACAAAAATTCATGTCTTTTCTCCACTTAAAAATTTCCCTTGGCCTACCTTATCACTAAGAGTAAAACTAAAGTCCTTACTATGCTCTGACATTCTTTCTGATTTTTTTTCTAATTTCATTGTCTAGCTTAATGTTGGGTTATTTCTTTTTTAGAGGGAATCTGAGATAGCTCTTTTATTTCTGTTTCACTGTGGAACATTCTGTCTTGTGGAAAGTGATGTGAAAATTGCTTTTCAATATATTATTTCCAAGATGTCCTTGTGCATGGAATTAGTTGCACAAATTGTGGGAAGTTTAGTAGATGGAACTTGACTTTGCTTTGAGAAAGGACAGTGTGTACGAAACAGAGTTATGTAAGTATACCTTTGTAGTAGGATCTTGCCGAAGTGTACCTATGAAGTGGTGGTCCATAATAGGAGGAAAAGTTAACCCTAAATAGGATTTTCCAGAAAAGAATGGCAGAGTACCTAATGCAATATTCTTAGAAAATATACACCAAAAGTTTGTTTCAGGAATGCAACAGTGATTTTACATTTTCTTTTTTTTTCTGAAGTCAAGAGAGCTGTAATAAAGCAACACAATATTTTAATAAGTGAATAAGCATAAGCCAAAGTCCTGAAGTCAAGCTTTTTGTTACTAATATATATGAAAACTTAACTGAAAGAGTTTTGAAAGCTACTTCATAAATTCTCTCCTTTATGAATCTATATTTTGCTGCTTTTATTACCTCATAAATTCTGGAGGATGATTTATATAATAGCAAGTGTCCTTGTCCCTCCATTGCTGATCAAGAGAGCAATAAGCCAGTTTTTGATATAAAAGTTATAATATTTATCCTGCTGACGTCTGAAGTAGTTTTTATTTGAGTTATGTCAAATTTCCACTCTTAGGAATGATTTGATTTTATATTTGAAAAAAAGTGATGCTGTAAATTGCCGTTTGATAAGAAATACCTAATATATTTATTTCATTTCACATAAAGAGTGAAAATAAATGTGCTTCAGGCAAAACAGTCTATCTACACACACAAAGTAAACACAACGCTTGGAGGGATCATTGTGTTAAAGCAGTGTTTTTTATTACCTTTCTATTCAAGGGGGTCAGGGGACCAGGAAATCTTTTTAATATGAGTAATTCCTTTTAAACATGCATTTGAAATCAAGTATCTTTCAAAAAAAGTGAAAGATTTCACCCTGTATGCTAGAAAAAGGAAATTTAGACTAGAGTGTTCTTTCTCCCTTTGCACACTTAAGGATGCTGCTAGCAATGTGCTTTCTTGGATGTGGATAAAGACCCTCTTTCACAATTTAACCTGCAGAATTGCTAGTCATAGTTAGCTTTCAGCTTCATCTGCACTGTAGCTATCCTGCCCTGCTTCAAGTCCAGGAAGCAGAGCAGCTCAAGAATAGAGGGCAGCACTAGTTTATGCTGCTCAGGGGGAGAGGGGCTCTGTGTGTCCTATTTGGTTAGTGCAGAAGGCTGGCAGGCCAGAGCATATCCTTCCTGCTTAAACTTGCAGAAAGAAAAAGGATCTTAAAGGTCATTAAGATACTTAAAAACCTAAACACCTCAAAAAAGAAAAAAAGAGTCAATTTCAGAGTAACTTTTATAAGTTGTAAAATTTATAATTAATATAATTCTTAGTACTTTAGGAAAAGTACTGTAATTTTAAAATGATTTACAGATTCCTCATCTGTAAAAGTTCTTTTAATTTGATTTGAGTTATGGAAATGCGATTAGCAGACAATCTTTAGATGCTTAAGTGTGTCTGAAAAGATTATATACTCCAATTCTATTCTTTCTGTTGGGTTACACCTAAACAACACAAAATAAGCATATATATTTTTGTTTTGTTTCATTGAAAAAATTGTCTTAGAGAGTTTGTAATTCCTTTTAATAGCTCAATCTTTTTCTAACTTTAAGGAGTTATTTTCACTTCTGCTGTTAACTATCTTCCCTCTCACCTACTTTTTCTTTTGCAGCGCTACAGCAAAATTAAGGTTAGCTAGTAGCATACTGTTAGTAATTAATTCTGCTTTTAAATGACTGAATGGTTATACGTTATTTTCAGTCTCCTTTTTGATTCGTGGGTATTTATATAGGGATTATTAACAGAGAGATATAGGAATGATTATGACAAAAGATGTTCCTATGCTCAAAATGTCACTCTTCAAAATCAGAAGCCTCTTAAAGGATATAAGCAAATGTTATAGAAAAAATGCTTTAAAGTCAAGAAAAAAAATGCAAAGTGAAACTCTTAACAACAATAAATGGATCATTCAAAAACTTTTCCTACAGCTGGATATGATTAAAAATAAATTGGCCTAAGAGTTTTTGTTTTCCACATTTTCAATTTAATGGATGTTATTTTTGACATAATATTTTAGAAAAGATAATAATCACCTTGAAAGCTTTTTTCTTACTCCACAGTTTATAACTTTTGGAATTTGTAAGTATGGCAGGAACAGTGATTGACAAATGCTTTATATTTATGTGCATGTCTAAGTCTGTATATGTATTTAATTACTACTATTATCCAAAGTACTTAGGCAAATTTTGTGCTCATTGAATATGAGTATATCGTGTTCTAAAAACATTTACTTTTTTAAACTATGTATCCCAAAACCTAAAATGCAATAAAAAAGTCTTATTTAGAAGATTTATATGTAAATTTATATCTTTTGTGCTAAAAAATTATACAACCATAGGAAAAAAGTGAAACAATTTTTCCTTTTAATTAGACGTGATTTTTAAGTTTGCAAAATATAAGCAAAAACTCACATATTTGTACCTAAAGAGATGTTAGATTGAAGAAAAACTTAGTATTTTCTAATTGATTATTTTTCTGATTTACATTGAAGAAAAACAATAATTTTTAACTTGGTTATATTTTTATGATTTCAAGTAATTGCTTATGTAAATATTGCAATTCTGAAATGATAAAATACTCATGATGTCAAACATCTGAGGTCTTTTTGAGGTACTTGTCCTGTCTTGAAATACACAAGCATTTAATTCTTAGAAAAATGAAAATGCTTATTCAGTTTTTATTGAGTATCCAAAATGTACTCTGGCTTTTGGGGATCAAAAAGCAGAAAATTGTACAATAAGACTACATTTCCTGGGATTTGTATGTGGTAGAAAGAACACCTTCATTAATTACATTTGATAATTTTATAATTTATATACTACTTATATTTGTTTCCTGTAGGGCTGTTAGAAAATTTTTCAAAGTATATTCTAGATAGAATTTTACAGCATTATGTAAAAGGAAAATGAATTGTTTGAGACCATTAGAATTATTACTTTTCTTTCCATTTCACAATTGCTTAAGGTTGCAAACCAGCAGGACTTCTTTCCCCTGTGTGTTTTAAATGCCATGTAAATCTGATACAAATTTCCAAACTCAAGTACTTTTGAACTACGGCACAACTGTTTTTCTACAACTGCACTAAAAAAATTGCCTAGTCTGAAAAGTGTGAATAGGGCGGCATATGCACACAAATAGAAGAAGAACAACAAGAAGCTTAAACTTATTATTTTTTCTTTTGTACCATATCTTTGGGAACTTTAACATAGCTCTCTCATTGGGACCAATCTGTAAGTACGATCAACTCCTAAAAAACACTTGACATATTCTTTCTTCAGTTCTCTTGGATGAGGTCCAAAGTAGACTGGCCTAATATCTATAATCAATGTTACAATCATGGGATGTCAGGATATAGTGTATGTGTTTTCAAGGCATAATAATTAAATATGGAGACATAAGTCTGAAAGAAGTGACGTGCTTTATAACACTGTACATTTCAGTCCCTTTGAAAGCTAAGCAAACCACTGCCTTTATCACTGCGAGGACAAATTCAGTTGTGATGGTAATTTACGCCTTATAACTTTATTTTATGACATCCATCCATCATCAACAGGAAGTCTGTACACAGACTAAGGAAGTTTCCCAGATATGACATTCTGGGTAGGGCTCCCTGTCTCCTGAAGACAGTAATGAAACCAATGGTCATGGAAACCACTTCACTTTAATAGCTACCGAGACAGCCCTGCATAACCATCAACATCCAGGCTGCTATGGATTTTTAAAACATTTCAATCATTTTCATCAGCAAAAGGAAAAGCAACAAAGCTAATAGTAGCAATAGTCAAGGGATCCTCCATCATCAAGACTGTGGCTCGAGTTTTCTTGGATCAGTTATTGTATAACCTTGTCAGTCATACATTTTTGGAAGCAACTGTAGGATGACTTACAGGATAACAGATGTAGGATGGTTTTTGAAAGTCACATTGAGAGCTCCATTTTATGCAGTACTAAACTGTTGGATACTGTTAGTAGATAATGGGAAGAAAATTCCATAGTAGATGAAGTGGAAGGTTTAATTAGCTTGTGATTTTAGGATTATCTGTTTACCAACATCAGTAGACATCTGATTTTTTCTGTTTCCCTAGCTCCAAGGGGGTAAAATATCGCTAACAAGACAAGTTATTCAAATTATTTGGAGACATTATACACAAAAATAAATTTTTTGCACGTATTAGTCTGCTTGGGCTACCAAAACAAAATATCACACACTGGGTGGCTTAAACAACAGGCATTTATTTCTCACAGTTGTGGCAGCTGAGAAATCCAAGATCAAAGCGCTAGATGAGTCATTTCCTAGTGAGGGCTCTCTTCCTGGCCTGCGGATGAGTACTTTCTTAGTGTCCTTACATGGTGAAGAGAGAGCACTCTCATGTCTCTTTCTTCTCTTATAAGGACACTAGACCTGTCAGATTAGGGCCCTATCCTTATGACCTTGTTTAACCTTTATCAACTCCTCCAAGGCCCTATATACAAATATAGGAAGTTAGGACTTCAACATATGAATCTTGGAGAGACACAAACATTTAGTCCATGACAGTCTATAAATAATAAGATTGATATAACCTGTTGCACTTCTTGAGAACTTTACAACTTCAGCCACTGGAATCTTTGGCAGTGGTGACTGATGGGATTCTTGTCTATGTTTTTTTCCCCTAATTTAACCTCCACTTAGTGGATTAGTTCTGCTCAATGCTATGGGATCATTATTGTTCTGAAACTAGGAACAGCTAAAGACCCCATGCTAGTTAATGTTTTCTCTGTGTGTGTAGTTTTTGTCTGAATTTCTACTCATGTTCTAGGAATGAGCCTCCTTCCTCTTATCTGGTCCAATTCTTTATGTGAGCTCAAGTAACTAGATCCTGGTCTTATCTACTCAGTGCTATAATGCATACCTTGGTTTACTGGTTTCTCTGGACACAGGTTTTTCCTCTAGTTTTCTTATTCAGATAACAAATACTTAATGGCACTCTTGTCCAGTTGCTGTGCTGGAGTCAGCCACAACCATGAATGAGAAATGCGGGTTTATATCCTCCAGATAGCTTTCCCGATGTGACATTAGTGTCTTATTTGCCTGAACTAATAGCCAACTAGCTAATTTATTTTTTAATCGCTATCTGATGCAGAATAGACCTAAATAAATAGATAATGCCAATGCAATATGCTAAATGCTAAAATGGGGAAGTGGTTACAGTATGATATAACAAAATGGTTGGATAAACAGCCTTGACTTGAGTGGCTGAACAAAACTTCCTGAAGAAACTGATGTTTATTTTGTTTTATAGGGGAGGGAAAACTTTCTCTCTATCCTCTGAAAGTTTGATAATTAAGTCCATGAAATAAACTGACAGCAGACAGATTAATAGGAGGAAAACCCCTTTTAATTACGAGCATATACGTACAGGAGTCCCACTGAGATGGGAGAGTTCTCTTGATCCCATAGTGAAACTTGCAACAGAGTGGCTGATTTACTTGGCCACTCAAACCCATTGTGGGATGGAGAGCACACAGGTGAGCAGGTGCAGGAGCTGGGGCAAGTGCCTTTGGGCACTGGCAGGAATGAACTTTGTACCAGCCTGAGACAACATCTCGGGGTTGCCCGCAACCTCTGGGGCCCCAGAGGGTGTGTGGTACAAACAGTGCTCTTTTAGCTTTGCTGCCGCAGACAGCTTAAGTGTTAAACACTCAGTGAAAAGTCAGTGTGACAGCCTTTTTGGGTTCCCACACACAGTGCGTCCTGAATTCTTGTCTGGAATCCAGAAACAATCAGGTCACACGAATGGATTGAAGGGTGGTGTATGCGGAGAGTTTTATTGAGCAATGGCAGTGACTTTCAGTGGAATGGGGAGCTAGAAAGATGATGGAGCGAGAAGATAATCTTCCCCTGGAGTTTGGCCAGGGACAAATCGTAGTTCCCAATGTCCACCTGCCACTTCTCTCAATGTTCAGATGCTTCTACTCTTCTCTCCTTCTCTGCCAAGCCACTCTGCTCCTCTGCCAGTGGAGCTTGGGGTTTTTATGGGTATAGGGTTGGGGGTGTGGAGGGCCAGGGTGATTTTGGAAAAGACAGCTTTTGGTTGGGAAAACAGGAATGCATGTTCTTATTTAGGGCTGTGATCCAGGCTTGAGGGTGGAGCCCTCACCAGGGATCTTGCCCTCTTCTACCCAGTATTTCCCTGCATCCTGTCCTTAACACCATGAAATGTGAGACTTGAGAAAGGGTAAGATGGTTGAAACCTATATAGCATCAGAGTTACAGAAAGAATGGGCATCTGGGATCTGGGGCTTCTAATGGGTGGTGGCGACACAAGTTATGGGAAGGTGATGGGGGAAATGTATGGGTGAATAAAGGTTGTCTTGTGATACAGCTAAAGTCTCTCAAGTAATAAAAGTTGTCTAGGAGCAAACCTCAGAAGACTAGGTGATAGCCTGTGACAAAGTCCAGGCATGAGTTTGACCTTGGTCTCTGCTCCTGTGATGCAGTCTTCCCTGGTTCATGAGATTCCTATGCAGAGGCTTATGACAAAATGACAGATAAGTTCTCCTTTGGAGGTTCTGTCATCAGGTAGGTAAGAGAACTTCTGAGAAGGCCTCTGCCCTGCCCTTTTGGGGGAGAAAGATGGGTAAGAGACAGGAGGGCAGGAGAAGATCAGAGAAACTTTGGTTCTCTTTTAATTCAAAGCAGTCAGCGTACCAAAGTGCCGTCCTTTGCAGTATCATTCTCTGAACCCAAACTGTGTCCTAAAGATAAAGAGGAGTTAGATAAGCATTGGGAGGAAAGTGATTCTGGCAGAGGGAACCAGACATACAGGGCATTTGAAAAAGTCAGTGTTTAGCTAAAGCATAGATTATGAGGGAGGAATTAGTTTTACCTTGTTTTCACTAACATTTTTCAGGTATTGGAATGTAGATATTGAATCCCATTTTTATAGGTTTATTTCCTTCCACTCCCTGCCTCTGTTGCTCACATCCCCTTTAACTGCTGGTTTCCACCAAATCTCTGTTACTTGACTCCCCTTAATGATCTCTTGGTAGCTAACATGTGCACGTGTTTTTTCACCAGATGAAATAACTTTCAGGACATCTAAGCTTCAATTCACACCGGGACGGTTCTATGAGGAAGAGGAGGCAGAGCCTAATCATACCACATAGATACATATGTGCTCCTTCATGAATGTTATTGTCTTGAGAAAGTAACCAATCCAAATTGATGGCAGAGTTTATCTATTTATTCATCACATACTAACATCACATAATTTTAATACTGAAATTGAGAAAACAGATCATCTGATTTAAATCTTGCTGTACATGGCTAACAGATGCGGTGATTCCTGAGATGCAGTTTTGTGTTCTTTCTGCATCACCATATGGCAACCATATTTATGTGGTCAGTATTAGAAATACACTTTTCGTCAAGAATTCTTTCCAATTTAGAATAATTTGAGGAGATTTGCTATTGTATGCAGGCCTATGGCTAAATCTCAACAAGTAAAGCCAAACAAGATGACTTAGTTTGAGTGACAGAGGAAATATTGAACAAAAGAATGTAATATTACCTGAGAAGAAACCTGCTTTAATGTGTTAATTGGAAAACAACCTTAAATACCAATTGAATAAAAGTCTTTTGAGTTTTTGAGGGGTCATTTTAGACTTTTGAGAGAAATAGATGTTGAAGTGGAATATTCTGATTGTAGGTTTATACACTTGCAGTAAATCAATATATGTACTTCTATTTGCTGGTAGCTTGCTACACTTCTGAATTAGAGTACAAATACTATCAAATATGATATCTTCTAGGACATAGAACAATTTAATAATAGGAAGAATTCAGTCATCTGCAATAGTTTAAAAAGGCATAGAATACAAATACCTCACAAGTCTTTTGACATAAATAAAAGGTAATAACTTTCAAACATTTCCTAAGTAGACATACAGTCATCAAAAAGAATAATACAAAAGTCACATGAGAAGTAGAGATTTAACAATGTTTGCTTCTGTGATGTGTTTTCCTTTTATACTTACACCAAATCCTGTGTTATCTCAAATGAATTGCATAATTTGGGTTTTCTTCATTTTTATGATTTTTATTATACAGTTGACCCATGAACAACACAAATTTGAACTGTGTGGTTCCACTCATATGCAGACGTTTTCAACCAAATGTAGACTGATAATACAGTATTTTCTGGATGTGAAATCCATGTAATAAGGAGGGCTGATTTTTATATATGTGGGTTTTATAGGTCCGACTGTAGGACTTGAATGAGTATGCATGGATTTTGGTATACACAGGAGATCTTGGAACTAATCTCCCGTGGATACTGAGTGATGACTGTATACCTTATACTTCTGGTAATTACAGAGAAGAGACCAAGATCAGTGATGCTAAAGGGTTCCAAATGAAAATGCCAGTTGGACAGAATTGTAGGAAATCTGAGTTTCTATTATTCATCTAATATATACACAAATTACTTCTCTTCTTTTTCTTCCTGCCTCCTTATATACTCTGTATTTTTCTTACGTGAACACTTTACCAGGTCTCTCTGACTCATGCCAGTCTCTCTTTTCTTTGAATTCTACCCATTCTAATTTTATAACTATGCTTTCAGAAGCTTACATTTTTACATGAGTGTTTTATACGCATCTTATTTTTCTAACCATGCAGGAGCTATTATTTTTGCCCTATTAAAGTGTTAAACTTGGAGCAGCGCTCAGTGTATATATGCTGAGGCGTTATTAGGCTTTCAACCCTGTCATTTCTAGGTGTGTGTAAACCTTGATGTGGTAGGAAAGGTTGGGAAGCGGGCCTGAATGAATGGCTTTTCTTGCTGATTTAGTCAAGTTCTCACAGGCTAAGGATTTTTCCCCGCTCCTGCCACTCCAAATAGGTAGTGCTTTTGCCTCAATTCTTAAAAAGTGAACCCCAATCTTGCTTCTAATCTTACCAGGACATTGAGCCAAGTAAAGGAGAGATGCAAATAGCTATGGGCTGTTTTTATTTAAAATCTCTACCCCATGGGTGTTTCTTGAAATTGGCTAATCTAACTTGTAAACATCTGTTGGTTAGACTTCTTATTCTTTGTGGTCAATGTTTTGCATTTTAAAGGTGATATTATCTCAGTTGTGGTGAACTAAATGGGATGTTAATAGGAAGAAAAAATGAGAAAAAATGATTTTCATAGCAACATTGCATCAAGTAAAACTAGGTTGATAGAGAATGTAAGAACACTAAAATTCTTCAGAGAAAAGAAGTAGCAAGCAATATTTGCACACGGTCTTCTTCTTCCTGTCATTTCAATATTCTTCAAACCCAGGCTTCCTGATGAGGGTGTTAATGAGGAGTGCTGTCATAATTATCTTTTCTAAAGGCATTTCCATTCTATTACCACCTGCTGCCCCCCGCCACACACACACACGCACACACACACACACACACACACACACACACGTACATCTCTTATTTTCTCTTTCATTAACAAATATTCAGTGAATGTCCACTCTACTCCAGGCACTGTACTGGAGATGGCAATACAAGGATGAACTTGTCCTTATGGCGTGTTCCTACTGTGTAAGATGGCTAAGAGCTGAGGAAAATTGTTGAATAGGAATACATTTTTATTTCAGACTTTTTTCTTGGCTGAAAGCCTAATAAGTTCCAAGTGTGCTTGTATCTCTTCCTAAATCAGCCTGTGTCATCTATCAATACATACATATCCACCGTAGTGAAGAAGGGTGTATTTTTAATGAACATGTACCAAGGGAAACATATTTTGCCATTTTGGAAGGCATTTTTATCACAAGCTGACTTTGGGTAATTCTGAATATATGCAGCACCAATATCCTGAAAGATGGTGGAAAGGGATTAGTTCTTATAGTGGTAATGGCTTCATTTTCCTTAGCTCATACTAAAACTTTCAGCCAAACAGAAAAAAAAGTAACTTACACAAATAATCATATTCTTCAGCAAAGGGATCCGAAGAATGCTATATTTTGATTCATCAAACCAAGTGGCATGTATCCTGATGGATGGAACTTTCTGCTTGTAATGAGAAAACTTGTGTTCTGAGACCTTTGGGAAAAAAAGAAGAAGAAATAGAAGATGGATGTCTTGTTTCTGCTGCTTATTATTGTATGAACTTGAGTGTATTACATAAGGTTTGAAGGATATGTTTCCTTTTATTTAAAATGATTAAAATAATACCAGCTTTGTCTCATGAGGATTACATTTGTGAGAATAACTCATAAACAGATAAGAATGATACAAATGTATCTTTGTTTTTAATGGTTGGCCAAATGTTACCTAAAACTTTCCATTTTATTTTTTTATTTTTATTTTTATTTTATCTTTCTTTTTTTT